>NW_024121555.1:1093098-1307372 GCF_016745375.1 Pimephales promelas
ATTAGAGATAAGAAAATGAATTGCAAAATACTTTTAAAAAAAGTATTGCTAATTGCAGATTGGTAAACTCCTAGAAAAGAAAACATGGAAGTCAGATATTAAACTTTGGCTATTAAGAACCTGATAACTAAAATTTAGATGATATTTGAAGCATTACTATTTTTATAAAAATAAAATAGGCTAAGCAAGCCGTGTTACAGGTTTAACAGTTGATAAATGTAAAATGTGTAAAAAAGCTTGGTAGTATTGAACAAGAAAGAAAGAGAAGCTGATGTTTTGATTTTAGAAGATAAAACTTGTGATTTAGCAAACAATTTGCTTATCTGAATATGATGTGTGTTGGGGCGCACGAGAGTGACCAGCACGAGAAAAACTCAAGTAGAAATTTGTAATGTCTAAATTCTCTTATAAAATGGGCTTTATTAAAAATACAAGTAATTAATGCAAAAAGATGCCTTAAGCTGGGCTACAGATAAAAGTCTGAGTTTGAGAGAAGCAGGAAGTACCAGTTCTGAATAACTCAAGAGTCTATCTGTCTCTCTTTTAATGTCAGCTAGAAGCTGTTATGAGCATGTTATAATTGATAATAAGCTATTTATGGTAAAGTACAGTGTTTTCAGTTGAAAAATCATAGACACAGGAATGTCAGAATAATTCATTGCCAAAAAGAGGGCAATTTTATTGTAAATGTTTTAGAATTAAAATTGAATGACTTTAAAGTCTTTAAAATAATAATACAGATCCTAAACGAAAGAAGTTTAATGTGAAAATCTTAACTAGGTTATTCTTGAACCAGTTATATTTTTGTCTAGATCTTAATACGCACCATGAAGCAGAACGATGACCCAGACTACAGATGAAGTACACTGAATGTACACAGTTGTGATCAAAATTCCACTGAGTTTAATCTAAGCAGCTAGGTTGCTGCTTTTAAGATGGTTAATGGATTTAAGTGATTTAATTACTGTTGTTATTGTTTTGGGATACTTCTACTGTGATGATTCTTGAATGTCTTCTCACCAACACCCAAGAGAAAAGTCATAACTGTCAAATTTGAGAAAAACTTTTGATAATTCTGCCTAATTGGATGGAGCTGTAACCAGTATGCATGAGGTGTCATCCCAACGACGGGTACGATCTTCGATAGCCCTAGAAGACAACCTAAGGCAGGGTTTCACCGCTACTGGGCACCTGCCCACAGGAAAGGGAGGTGTAATCTGTGCGAAGGGAGTGGATGTGATGCCACTTTGGGCAAAGGGCATCAGAGAGGGGACTCAGAGGACTGTGATGCAGTTTAGTCTGCTTCAACCAAGAGTCCACTCCCAAATATACTTTAGAATGAACTCATCCTCCAAAATGGCTTAATTATCATTGAGATAAAAGAAGTGAAGTTATTTTGTTTCAAACATTTGGAATTCAACACAATCTAAACAAATGGTAGTCGATTGTAGAAATGGGCCGGTGTAAGACAAAGGGAACCTTATCAGACAGTGGGGTGTCTCAAACATCATTAACATACAGACCACAGGTGGATGCATCTCTGATGTGGAGACATTGACAAACATTTTTATGATGTTAATTGCAAGAAAAATGCAGAGATATCAGGCCTTGGGACAAAGGCATGGTGGTGGCTTAAGATGAAGACAACTAAAAGTCTGAATGACAAAGGTCGAAGGTTAGTGTAAGGAATTTACCCTGTCTAAATTACAGTCTTAGGAGGCTGTTGAAAAGATTATTCGTTTTGTTCGAGAGAGAGAGAGACTGCTTGAAGGAGAAAGGGTTGGTACTTTATGTTTTCATTCAGACAAAGAAGCTGAAGCAATTTAATGATAATGAATCAAAACCAACACAGCTGACTTTTCTAGAATCAAATGAATAATGTTCAAACATGTTTTGAAACTATAGTTCAGAGGCCATAGAAAATAATTAGATAAAAGCTATATGATTATGCAGGGTTTAAAATATCATTTAAACTGTAAAATCTTTTTAGAGAAAAGATAACAATAAGAAAAATTGAGCATTCATATTTAGATGTATTTGATGGTGATTGCACTTTATGTCTTGATAAGAGTGAGTTTAGAGGAGTTGCTCTGTCTGAATAGTGTGTGTCAGTAACCTCTGGAAAGAGTGTTTTATCACTACTGATGAGTTAAGGCGAATGACAAATTCAAGAGAGGATGATAATTTTGAGTCAAACTGACAATCAAGCTTGTCTGCTGGTCATGGATTTTGGTCATTTATGATGAACAATTAGATATGAATTACTGTCCGAATCAGTTTGAGTACTGGTGGAAGTTTGGAATTGTAAGTTAAATGAATATCAGTCATGCGTTGGGATAAACAAAAGGATTAGATTTTTAAGGCAAGAACAAAGTGACATATTGGCTAAGATATCGAATTATCAAGAGAGTCCTTAACATTTATGATTATTGTAAACAAAGGAAAATGATGACTGACATCGACAAGTCTGTACAGCATGACCTGACTTGACAGAAAATAGAATGTAAGACTGAAGGCTATTAGCCTTCAAATGATCTGATGAGAGGACACCATTGTGTTAATTTGATGCAAGAATGGATTCCTGCATAAAAAAGGGGGATGTAATGGTAACAGTGGCCAAATATGATATGGTTTACTAGAGGACAAAAAATGCCCTAATAAAATTGTTGTATAACAAATTGCAGGACTGATTCGACGGGAAGCGCCAGGGCAAAAAGAAACTGTTATTTTAAACTCAAAATTTGTTTTTCTCTACAGAGCAAAGCAGATTTTGATACAGGAATGTGCCCAATGGAATAATGACTGGTGAATGTGGTTGTTTCCTTGGTGGAAACTCTGCTATTTTCAATATAGCTAGAGTAAGACCAGATAGAGGAACATAGAATGCGCATGTGATTACAATGCGCTTCACAATTGCATTAACAATGAAAATGCTTTGCTCACAACAGGATTCAGTAACTCTAAACTTTGCACTGTTATCATGCTTCTTAACAAAAACATTGGTGTGGGAAGATTTTGAGCCAGATCACATCTCATACTCACATTCTCATGCTGGCTCCCTGTTACAACAGGACCAAATTTTACATCACAATTGTAAAACTCCCCCATCTTTGTTTTGAGGCATGATTAATTTACACATAGCCACAGCTAAATGCAGCCACACAGATAACACCATTTTGATAACTGTTTGTTTTGTTTTACTTTGAGTTTACTTTATTATTTGTTTTGTTTACATTGAAGAATGCTGTACGCTTTTTGTTGTTTGTTGTACTATATGCTCTTTTTAAATCACAGAATCCCTGTTCCTAAAAGTTCATATCCAGTGCATGTCTTGGAAAAGGGACAGCTCCCAGATTGGAGTCCAACTGTCTGATTTGTTTGGTCCAAGATCCAGTGTATAGGTGTGAAGTGTGCGACAGTGCGATGGAAGCCTAATAAAGCAGGACTGAAAGGAAAACAAAGACTGACCAACTGGTATTACAACAAGCATGGGCGAAAAGTCTGAAGATGACATCTACACAACAGAAAGCATGTCTTTATGGACTGTGCCACCTTAGGACTCCATGCGTGTGGCCACAAAGAAATTTGAAATAAGGGATTTTTATTTTATTTTCATTGTTCTTTTTCTTTATTCCTACTATGCTTCAACCTATGTCTGAGATGACTGAGGGTCTGATTTTATGTCAGAAATGCGGGTAACAGTGTTTACCCATTTAGCCCGGTTTTAGACAAAGTGTTTAACTATTTGCTTAACTTTTTTTTATTGTATTTATTTTTACAATTAAAAACTCTTTATTATCAGAGAATGATAAAGAGGAGGAATTGTTATAGAAAATTTCAATGTTTTTAATAGTCTTTTCTTTGTATTTTTATTTTCCTTTTTGTTCCACATTATGAGGTTTGTTCCTTTTCAATTAAAACGTGTTTCTCCCCTTTTACTCTGTATTTACATAGCAGGAACTCTCTCACACACACAGCCAAAGAATATGCTAAAGTCTTTTGTTTATAGACAAGGAACCACCGCATTATAAAGCCTTTGATCTCATCAACTTTTGATCTCCACAGGAGTAAGGGCAGTAAAAACACCATGGGCGAGGGGCAGGTCATTGACTTTTGCTCTCACAGGAGTAAGGGCAGTAAAACACCATGGGGCGGGGGGAAAGGTGTATAAAAGCTGTCTGTACTATATGTCATTTAGGTCTGTGTTCCTATCGCGAGGTAGCTGTCGCGGTATTTTTGTGAACAAGCCTCCTTCAAAAGAATAAACATCTTTTGAAGTACAATTTGAATCTAATGTCTCTTACTATGATGCTGTTTGTTTGTTAAACTGTTTTTGCCACAACAGAATACAATAAATATTTTCACAATAAAGATAATTTAATTATAATTGAATACAAAGGTATATTTATTTAACTGCAAGATATAGAGTAATAATTAATTAAACATAATTTATAAAATTGCAACAAGAATATGTCATATTCATTAGGCATCTTTAGACCTTTATTTTAAAAAAGCAATAAACATGAAAAATCATGAAATTAGAAAGCTCAGTTTGTTTTCATAACAAGAGTTAAAAAAATAACACAATTTTATTTTATTTTTTAAAAAAGTCATATTTTTAAAAAAAATATATATAAAAACAAAAAAATATTCTCGTTTTGTGATGTGGCTGCCTCCTGTAACACACATATAGGCCTAGGCTTTTTTTATGCATTTATTAGAGGTTGGATTCAAACCAAATACTGCCCAACAACTCATCCTACTTCTGAATAGGATTTCTACTTCATAAATTGTATGCAAATTATGGAAATACTTGGTTCAGATCACTCAAAGCATATTATGAAAATAGAGGCGCCCTTATATGGTCAGTAAGGAAGCTTGGCTGTTCATCTTGTGACAAAGTTTGTTACATCGCCCAAATACAATTACTGAAAGCTCATATTTTCAACCTAAAGTTTGGAACACAACTTGTCCATAGGTCTATTACAAAGCATTCTTGAATTACACCCAGTTTGGATAGCGATTTTCATGTCTATGCGAAAAAAGGGAGGGGAGGGGAGAACTGGGGGAGAAGGGGTGTGGTGGGTGTGGTGTGGTGACAAACTGCTCAAGCTGCACAGTCAACAAACTCGATTTGGATTACTGCCTTTTAATTCTGAGATGGATAAAATAGACAGTCAACAGAAAAAAAGCTGGAACTACTTTTACCATTTAGGTTAGCCAACTTTGTACGGACGTTAGCGATTATTAGTGCTATGGATTTGTGTAAGATCTGACATGAACACCTGCAAGACGGAAATATGACTCAAAACACGTATGGATTGTTGTGGATACAGAAGATGATGTGCATTGTTATGGATTATGTATTTTCCAAATCGGATGGCTTGGAAAGGTAGGGTGCCTGTGCATTTAATAATTTGTTTTTGGCATGAACGTTAGCGCTAATTTACGCGACACAGATTAAATTTAGCTAGCTCCGTCCTGTCACTGACATAACAGAACTGATCCAGTCGTCCTGAACGAAAAGCAACATTTATGGCAATTTATTAGCTTGCATACCATCTAAGTATGGCTTGTTCACCTTGCTTTGTTTCTGATTGCATACTTATCAGTTTGTCTGGTTAGCAAAGTTGGTGGTAGCTTTAGCCTATATGTTGTTCTCGCAATCTAACGTTAGCTGAATTAAGCAGAATGCAATCGAAAATGTATCATGTTTATAATAAAATTTTGTGGTATGTTCTTATGTATCGTTTGTATGTCTAACACAGTCTCATCCCAAAAAGTCATATAACTGACGTTTTGGGACGTATTTTGACCATACGTCAATATCCGCCTTTTTAGGGCCCCCTTAAACGTCGGTAGATGGCGATCCCGGGCCGTCATACAACTGACGCTTTACCTTTAACATCAGTTAGGTGACGGGTTAGGTTTAGAGTTAGGTTTAGGTATGGGGTAGAGTTAGGATCCCATAACCTCATCTACCGACGTTTAAGGGGGCCCTAAAAAGGCGAATATTGACGTATGGTCAAAAGACGTCCCAAAACGTCAGTTATATGACGTCTTGGGATGAGACCGGGTTGGTATGTTACGTGGATGGTGGCAGTTAAACAGCAGAACAATTTGACAGTATGACAAAGCCAGAGTACAGTAACATCACAGCGGCACCGTAACATCTCTCTTGATGTCAGGGTAAACAAAGCCAGAACACCTTAACTCAACGATCAGCGTGCTGGAACAAAGGCAAAGAGCCGTAACAGCTGATACGGTGTTCTGCCTTGGTTTCTCATATGGTTTTGGATGTTACGGTTGTGATAGCCCTTTATTTTCTCGTTAAAACAATCAAATTGAATCACGATATTTATACACATGATAAAGGAGGTCTCAAATACCAAAAAAATCACACTAACTCATTTTTGACCAAACATGATGTTACGGCGTTTTGCCTTTGTACGGCAGTATTGTAAAGTGTTTAGATAAAATTGTATTACTAATTTTCATAAAATCCTGCACATCTTATCCTAACTCTACCAATACCAAAGGGTTAAAGACAATTGGAGAATGATCTAGAACACCATTCCAACACGTGATTTGACTTAAATGTAATCACACAATTTAAAATCATGATTTTAAGACAAAAGTTTTCCAATTACGTTTGAAGTTATTCATGTGTCGCCATATTTGATTTGGAGATATTCGATGAATGCATGAATGGATGAATGGATGAATGATTTGATTTGATTTGAAAGTTATTAATCCTAATTTCAATCTGTTCATCATAGACATTGACTTTGATTGCCATGATAAAAAAACTGACACATTATTCCAATATCTTTTTTTGTGCTCTGCAGGAGAAATAAATGTGTACAAATTTCGAATGGCATGAGGATGAGCAAATGATGATGGAATTTTCAGACCTATATGGCATATCACTTTATATGAAATTCTGGTGGATATTTTGAGTCCATATTTCTAAAGAATGGGAGTGAATGAGCTCTGAAAGGTGACAAAAGGTTCAAGTGATAGGGAGAAAACCATTTTCATACTCTGCATCTTATATCTGATCATCCTTGTATGCGAATCAAACCCATCCTTCACTGTCATACTTTTTCCCTTACTTGGCTGTTACCATCATCCAATCTCTCCAAGACAAGCTCCTCACCAACCACTCATACTATAATTATCGACATCAGTGACATGGCAATGATTCATTGTCATTATTCTTCCCAGGGATAAAATGTAAATCTGGATAATAGCTGTCATTTTGGAAGGGGTTTGACAGGGAAACTGCATACAGATTGATACTTAGCTGTCCGTCGCAACGATGGATGGAAATTAAGTGGTGACTCATGCACTCAGTGAAACAGAAGATGTCCATGGTGAAACGGAAACTCAAAGACGACCAACAGCCTCCCCAATAAAAACTAGTTCCCTCTGGGCTCATTATTGCATTAGTCTGCTGTCTGTGATATAATTCACCACACTATAGCAATGGTTAAATGTCTGAAATTGTGTGCTTTAAACTTTTTTTTATTGTATTGGTCTTTTCTTGTCCAAATGACTCAGCTGTATGTAAGATCAAAAATGTATCATTCTCTGTGGAAAATTATTTCATGTGTTAGATGCCACGGAAATCATCCCCCTCCAGCCCACTACACTCAACATCATAGATGACCCGATCCCACCCAATATTCACCATCATCTCCACTGACTCAATTTAGTTCCCCTGACTTACCCTCCCCCAAAGGTGTCCCATAGCTCATCAACTCCTGATTCCTGCCGGCTCGGGCTCATTCAACACCAGTATGGCTCTGTGATGCGGATCCCCTGGTTACAACTAAGGCTCCAAAGGGCTCTCTCATCCCTCCGGCTTCACCTTGGTCTCTCGTCACCCTGGTTTTGCTGTGGATGTCTGGGCCAGTGGCTGTGCCTCAGTATGTATGGTAACACGTATACATCTTAATCAAGAACAAAGCATTTATAGCTGTATATAAATAACTGCTTATTAATGTTTATGAATGCTTCATAAATTATATATGAACTATGTACTAATGCTTTACATATGATTCATAGAATCCAGTTATTATAAATACAGCTATAAATACTTTGTTCATGATTTATGAGCTATTTATATCTATAATGTTTCATAATTGTATTTTCATTCTTTATTACTATACGTCTGAATAATAAGATACATGTACATTTAAATAGGTTATTAATCATTTACTTATACTTTTTTAATGATCACAACTGTTATTTTTAAATAACTCCTAAATAACTGGTTTGTAAAAATGTAATACTGTACATCATTTAGAAATTATAAATTCATCATTAATAAAGAATGTAAATTCAATTATTAAACACATTATAGATATGCTTATAAATCAAGAATTATAGCTGTATTTATAAACTGCTTGTTAATGTTTATTAATGCGTTATAAATGATGAATCAACTATATAAACTAATGCTTAAAGGATTAGTTAACCCCAAAATGAAAATTCTGTCAGTAATTACTCACCTTCATGTTGTTCCTGTCACAGTCCTCGTCTGCACCAGTCTGTCTTGTCATCAGCACTACACTTCCCAGGATCCTCTTGTCTCCACTCCTGAACTCACTCCCTCATCAGCCACCTGTTCCTCGTCTTGTTCATCAGTATCACCTGTCTTCACGTTGTTATGTTTGATTCTTGTCTGTATTTAGGTTGCCTGTGTTCATTCAGTCTTTGTCGGTCAATGTTTATGCTACCTGTATTGATGTTACCCGGTGTTACCCTGTCTTCCTGCCTGCCTGTGTTGAGTCACCTGGCAAAGTCGTTACAAGATGATTGAAGCCCGTTTTTGGCGATTTTTTAGCACTTCCATCCCTGACGCGCAAACTCAAACAGAGCTTGACTACGTAGATGTGATGAGAGCAACCCGTCTGTCTTCTAGTGCTGTGGCATGAGAAATCTGAATCATTCCCTACCGAAACATGCAGAGGTCAGACTGATCTCATTAAGTAGCGTGTGTATGACACGCCAATTCGTATTTCCATTTTTGGCATGCTATCAAGACGCATAATCACTTTTCAGTGTGCCGTTATTACTGTATATATAAATATAATCACTTTTACGAACGCCGTTGACTTACCGTTATTACTGTATATATAAATATATGACTTTCCACAACCCCGTCCCTAAACCTAACCGTCACTGGGTTTAATGGCATTTATGACTGTTCTCTTACCATCCTAGGAAAAAAAAGATCGCTCCCCAGATGTAGATCTACATTTTGCTTCGTTTCGTGCGGACATTTGACGGAGTGTACAGACACGCAGAATCACTCGGACGTTAATGGCATAGACATACACGCGGATAGCTCAAAATGCGTAGAGATAACACGCCACTTGACTCGAAAGTGGCGTGTATGTTTACGAAAAAGTCATGATGTCATGTTGCAGAGGCGGAGAGTGTGAATAGGAGCTGTCCATGAGCTAGGAGAAGGAGACAATTTTGCTAGATATTCTTTTTTTTATATGTTTTATTTAAAGCTTTTTACATTTTTACAACCCCCCACCCCATGCCAGCATATAAGTATCAAGAAAATAAAGTACATAAATAATAATAATAAAAAGAATATAAAAATAAATAAGTAAATAAACAATAATGATAAATGCCAATATATACATATGTAAAAGTACATACACACACAAACATATAATGCACATTCCTAGATATGTACATACAAATACACATTACAGACCTCTAGATAGACATATATTAAAAGTAAAATGTTTAAAATAAAATGCCTATACCAATGATTACCCAATTATGTAAAAGTGAGTTATTGTACCCTGCAAGACACTATATAAGCTACAATACCACACTTCTTAGAACCCCTTCCAAAAAACTTCTAAAGGACTTCCAAATCTGTAAAAAAAAAAAAATTCGGTTGACCAGCAATTTAGTATCTGATTTTTTTCCATATGTAACACACTGCTAACCTCTGCAATCCATGTCTCAAATTTAGGTACACACTCTTTGTTCCACATCAACAAAATTGCTTTCTTCGCTATTGTCATCCCATATTGTATAGTCTGAATTTGATTAAGGTTATAAGTCACTAAAGAAGGGGCCCAGCCAAATATTGCAATATTGGGATCATGAGGAAAATCAGTCTTAAGTATCTTTGAGTAAAAAAAAAAAAGACCTTAGTCCAGAATTTACATATTTTTGGGCAGAACCAGAATAAATGAGCCAATGTACCCTCATTGGACTTGCACTTAATACATAAAGGCGAGACAGAGGGATATATAGAATGTAATTTTGTACGAGAGTAGTGCAATCTATGCACCACTTTGTATTGTATCAGCTGAAAATTAGAACTGATGGAGCAAGACCTAATACCCCGAAGGGCCTCGGCCCAGGAGTCTTCCGAAATATCTATACCCAAGTCTTTTTCCCAGGACATCTTTAAATACCGTAAAGTAGGAACTCTGGGGTCATTTAAGTATTCAACAAATTTGGAAACCAAACCCTTCATGTCAAGTTCAAAGGTCATACAGTAATAAAGATGCTCAGGGCCAATGCACATTTGCGTGCAATCATTTGCAACAGCTGCGCGTCCTTGTCAGCGCGGTGCAACTGTTGCTATGTTTTGTTCCCAAATTTTCAATAAAAGAGCATTTTCTACCATCTCTGGGTCCGAAGAGGACTCGGAGAGCAGTGGGGGGGACAAATTCCTTACCAGCAAATTCCTTACTTCTATCGCCAGCTGACTGCAGTGTATGGTCCGAGAACGCCACCGAGCCGCCTCCCGCACCTCCTGCACCGTGGAACCAGGTAAGCGCTTCACAGCACACTCAGACCCCGCTGGGGGCTGCCTACCAGAGAGAGCCCCCCTAGCTAGGTCCCTGTGTTCCACTTCGCTGCCCCCCTCCAAGTACACCTACGGTCCCCTTGGTCCTGCTTGTATGGTCTCTGAGAGCCTGGTTAGCGCTCCCCAGTCCTTCTCGCTGGCTCATCCGGACCATCAGGCTCGGCTATGCGATTCAGTTCGCCCGGCATCCCCCCAAGTTTTGGGCCATCCACTCCACTACAGTGAGAGCGGCCGATGCCCATGTCTTGCGCGCAGAGATCGCAGTCCTACTGGCGAAGGACGCGATAGAGCCAGTCCCTCCAGCCGATATGAAGTCAGGGCACTACAGTCCCTACTTCATTGTACCAAAGAAAGGTGGTGGGTTACGACCGATCTTGGACCTGCGAGTTTTGAATCGGAGTCTCCACAAGCTACCGTTCAAAATGCTCACGCACAAACGCATCTTCGAATGCATCAATCCCAGAGATTGGCTTGCAGCGATCGACCTGAAGAACGCGTACTTTCATGTCTCGATTCTCCTTCGACACAGACCGTTTCTGCGCTTTGCGTTCGAGGGTTGAGCAAATCAGTACAAGGTCCTACCCTTCGGGCTGTCCCCGTGTCTTCACAAAAGTCGTGGAGGGGGCCCTTGTTCCCATGAGAGAATGGGGTGTTCGCATCCTCAACTATCTCAATGACTGGCTCATACTAGCACACTCTCGAGATCAGTTATGCGATCACAGGGACCTTGTGCTCATGCACCTCAGCCAGTTGGCTCTTCGAGTGGTGTTCTTCTCGCCCAGGAGACCCCCGAAGATGTTCGATAGGGTCCGTGCTTTCCTTCTTGCAGCAAGGGTTGGAGCGAAGACTGTCTCCCTCCACCCTCAAAGTCCATGCTGCTGCTATTTCAGCTTATCAAGACCACATTGATGGCAAAACAGTTGGAAAGCACGACCTGGTCGTCAGGTTTCTTAGGGGGGCGAGACGATTAAATCCTCCTCGACCCCCCTCCGTACCCTCTTGGGATCTTTCCCTGGTGCTCCGAGCATTTCAGAACGTTCCCTTTGAGCCTTTGCAATCAGTGGACTTAAAGCTTCTTTCCATGAAGACTTTGCTACTGGTTGCATTGGCCTCTGTCAAGGGGGTAGGAGACCTGCACGCATTTTCGGTCGACGGATCGTGCTTAGAGTTCGGGCCGGGTGACAGCCACGTGGTATTAAGACCCCGGCCTCGCTATGTGCCCAAGGTTCCTACCACTCCCTTTAGAAACCTGTATGCGTTGCCCTTGGAGAAGGCAGACCCAGCCCTGCCTTTGCTCTGTCCCGTTCACGCTCTGCGTATGTACGTCGACAGAACTCAAAGCATCAGGACCTCAGACCAGCTCTTTGTCTGTTACGGAGGCCAGCAGAAGGGAAAGGCTGTCTCCAAGCAGAGGATGACCCACTGGATAGTGGATGCCATCACCTTGGCTTACCAAGCTCAAGGCGTGCCCTGCCCGCTCAGGTTGCATGCACACTCCATGAGAGGCGTTGCATCCTCCTGGGCACTGGCTCGTGTCTGCAGGCTGCAGAGCTGCAGGCTGGGCGATACCTAACACGTTCGCTAGATACTATAGCCTACGTGTAGAGCCGGTCTCCTCCCGTGTTCTCACCCTAAACGGGTAGAAGCACTGAGAGACCGGCTTGCTGCACCCTACTGTGCAACCTTATTGCTCCAGAGTGAAAAACCTGTCGAGTCCTCCAACACCCCTCGGCCCGGACATGGCGGAGTGTCCGGAGCCAGGCCCCTGTTCGCTGAATCCTTGAGAGCCGGACTCGGGCTGGGTTCCATATGTGCGACCCTTCGGCTATCCCATTTGTGTATATGTTCCACGGCTGCTCCTAAGACGGAAGCCTGTGTCTTTCCCCTGGGGCTAAGTCACCTATTATGTAATATGCAGTACAGCCTTCGGGTTAGTCCATATGTATTTCCACGTAACTCTCTGAAGAAAGTGGGTTCCGCAGCATTCCCCTCCCTCTAAAAAAGGGCACGCTTTCCCAGTGTTATCCAAGTCTCACTGTATGGGTTTTAAAGGAACAACAGTGTCAGACACTCTCTGTGTAACCTTCCTCCTATCGTCCTTCCAGGCAAGAAGGTGCAGAGGCTTGCATGGGGCGCTGGATGGGGTGCAGCGACTGTGGCGCTTTGGTAGGGATTCCTATAGGTCAGTCTGACCTACGTTGTAGTGACTGACCAATAGGGAACGTCTCAGTTACAAATGGTAACCCTCATTCCCTGAGGGAGGGAACGGAGACGTAGGTCCCGTCGCCACATCTGCTGCTGCCCGCCGGGGGGGCCAGCTTCCCAAGTTTGGCTCCTCAGCACACAGCCGCTCGTTATATACCCTCGCTGATGAGGACGCGCAGCTGTTGCAAATGATTGCACGCTGTGGTATGGGGGGCGTGGTTTATCGCTGTCTGCAGCGGGAGAGCGGGGGAGGAGTCGAGCGGGAGGTAAGCGGGTCAAGTTCAAATGATAAACACCTGTCTGTGATTGCAGTGATTGGCGTTGGGAGAGTATTTAAGCGGGCCAGGTGGATGCTTCAGACAGAGAGAGACTGGAGCTTGTGTGCCCGTGTGTCGAGCTGGAGCTGTTCCTGTATCCTGAGAGGAATCTAAAAGAAAGCTGTAAAGCGTGGAAAGAGTATTCTATTGAAGTTATTGTGAAGTGCGCTGAGGCGCCGTGGCAAGAGTGTTACTTGTTTATGTAATAAAGCACACAAGCTCCAGTATTCGCCGACCCCTTGTCTTCTTCCATCACCTTCCTTGAACCGTACTACACACGCCAATGTGCATTGGCTTGTTTTAGATTCACTCAAAGTAAATTGGCTCTCTAGCGAGATTCCCATAGGTCAGTCTGACCTACGTCTCCGTTCCCTCCCTCTGGGAACGAGGGTTACCATGTGTAACCGAGACATTTTTCAGCTAGGCTCAAATCTAGGCTACAAAATAGCCTATTACTTATTCATTTTGATCTTTTTGAATGCAAAAACTAAGCGAACATCATAATTTGACCTTAAGTTTGGGCTGTCAAGCTTCAATCCCTTAGAAGCCTATGGAGGAGTAATCCAGCTCTCAGATTTAATCAAAATATCTTAAGAGAAAGCTTCATTTACATGCTGAAGGGGAAAACGGATGTAATACTGTATAAAATGTTTGCGCTGGGATGAGTTTGGGGTTCATTCTGACGCCGGTGAACCCAAGGTGCTTCGTGTGCCTTGCCACTGCTATGCTGTAAATAAACTTAATTTTTGAGATCTTCGCGGTCCACTTCATTTTTTCTTACAATGACTTAAGGTAAATAAATGTTTTCTTTATGTATTTTTTTCTTTCAGAATTGTAGAGCCGGACACTTGCGATACTCGTGGAATATTTAATGCTATTTTGCAGAAATGTCAGGAAAACCAGCTCAACCTAACCAGCTGTCTGACTGCAACAGCAGCAGATGGAGCCAGTGTCAACTTTGGCAAAAAAACTGGTGTCCTTACACAACTCCAGGAGCAGTTAGCCCAATGGATGATAAGGGTTCACTGCATCGCTCACAGGCTTGAGCTCTGTTTGAAGGATGCTTTCAAAGACACCTACTTCACCCAGGTGTGTTCAAATACAATGCGACCCTTTCTTACAGTATACACATTACACACTGTCACAATATGAATAATCACATGTCATATGTTTGTCCATTTATAATTTTGTTGGTTAAAAACAGTTACAATGAAGAAATTTGTAGCTTATTTTTGCTTGTTTGTGCGTGTGTGTTTGTAATCTCCCCTTCAGATTGACGAGTTGCTAATGCGCATCTACTCCCTTTACCGACGTTCAAGAAGTGGAAGGAGCTGAAGGCACTTGCAGAGACCCTTGAAGAACATGTGGTAAAGCCAACAGGTTCTCAAGGCACAAGGTGGATTAATCACAGGAGGAAAGCCTTAGCCGCCCTTGCCTCCAACTACCGGTGTGTCATAGCCCATCTTCTAAAAGAGGTGGAGGAGTCTGGATCAGACAAGGCAAAGCTGAAATCTTACTGCCGTCAACTGACTTCATCAAAGTTTGTCCTCCATGTAGCTGTCTATCAAGACGAACTGGCAGAACTGGCAGAACTTTCACTGAACTTTCAGGCAGACGAGCTGTCACTTTCCTCTGTCAGGGGTAGGGTTATGGCATCCCAGACTGCTCTGCTCCGACTGAGGGAAAAACCTGGTCCCTATCTCCGTCATGTCCTCTCTGTTTTCACAGACACAGCCAGTGTTGGTGTTTGCCAATACAAGGGAGTCGACATCAACCACCAGTCCACAACCTCTGAGGCATTCTGTCACCAAATGGTTGACATCATTGACAAAATCATAGAGAGCATCGCTTACCGCTTTTCATCCTTTTCCACAGACCCAGTGCCCCTGGCTGCAGAGATCTTTGATCCAGTTAACATGCCAGAGAACATCAGTGTCATCAACACATATGGGGACATTGAACTACAAAGGCTCTGTGAGCATTTTGAGCCCTTGCTCGTAACTAATGGCTGCAATGTGGCAGAGGTGGAGCAAGAGTGGCTTAGGGTAAAACTTGACATCGTTCAGCATCACAGACGGGAGGCTTTCCTTGTGCTGTGGAACAGGATGCTCAATGAGAAGGAAAACATCTACCCCAACCTGCTTCACCTTGTCAGGATTGTTCTTGTGTTCCATGTATCCACAGCCCAGGTGGAACGGCAGTTTTCAATGATTAAGAGAATGCAAGGAGACTGGCGCTTGAGACTGGGGGTCCTGAAAACTCAAGAGCAAAATAACAACTAAACTTAAAGTCGGCATGAAATCAAATTCGATGCGGCTGAAGGTGGCAGACGGCCGGCTTCCTCAGTGTCCGGAGCTCGCTAGCTTACGCAATACGAGAGAACCTCTCGTAAGAGAACTAGTGTTTTCTGTCAGTGTCAGCAGCAAAGATAAAGTTGATAATGCTTACTCGCCATCTTCGCAGTGAATGCGCATAGGCCGAGAAACGCATACTTCGAATTAGCCTACATACGCAGAGAGTTGCCAATTTATTTTCGTTTTTAATTGTTTTGTTTAAAAGTAGACATTTAAAGCTTTCTGTAGCCTAGTTCTCAGGTCTGTGAGGGAAGCATCGTGGTGTTTCGGTTCATATATGAGACGTGCTCCGGTTCACCTGCGCGCCTCTGTGTCCTGATTTGTCTGATATTTGCTTCTAATGTTTTAATCCAGCCAATTTGTTGATGAAACATTTATTAAAATTAAGATAAAATTTATATCAAACGAAATTTACCAGCTTTCTACAAAACAACTTAACAAGTGGTCAAAATCATGTCTGACCTACTCCAAATATTTTCCGATATTCCGATATCTTACTGATCTCATGCGGTTCCCTTTTCATATAATAGCCTATACTCAACATTGATTAAATAATAAAAATAAGTAACATAATATTATTAAACACAAATGTGAAACGTAGCCTATGTTTTTTTGTTTTTTTACTTATATTTAAGTGTCACTCCGCTCCGCTTTGCTCACATGCTATGTAGCCTATACATGTGTGTGTGCATGTGCTGGAGGGGTGCCCATCCCTTTTTTGAATATCATTATCATTATTGATCATTTTTAATAATTCGTTTTTTCATGCATATGTTGAAATTGGTACTATTTGTTTGAGGTTTGACACTTTACTAAAAATGACTTTACTAAAAATGATACAAAAAAATGGATGGATTTATAGCGTTTTGAAATAAAATTAACTTTAATTTATCATTAACAATATTGTTGTTTGATTTAATAATCATTGTTCGAAATCTTCAGACTGAACCAATAAAACATTTCAACAGGATATTTTGAATATTCACAAAATGTGTGGGTCTAGGTAAAAAATGTAGTTTTCCTGAAAACTATTGAAATGGATTTATAGCGTTTTGGAAAAGAACTCTTCACATGTCCTATTCATCATCATGTTTTTGTCTGCTTGACAGGACCATACAAATGTGTGTAACTTGTATTAGAGCAGTTACAATTGTGCTTTGAATACAATTCTTTCATACTGACTACAGGATGTTCAATATGGCACCTCATGGCAAATAACTCTCTAAGGTTTTGACAATTAGAATTGTTGCTCTCCACAATGTTGATTCGGCTATAAGAAGATTGATAACACCCTGAAACTGAGGTACAGTACAGGCCAGGGTCATAGAGAGGTTTTCCATGACAGGTTCCACTTGGAACAGGCCTCGCAAGGGACAATCAAAAAGGTTGAGTCCTCGTGCAAAAACCCGACGCATGAGTCCTGCTAGGATTTCTTTAGAGGTTGCAAAAGCAGATGGTCGGCCTGTCAGTGCTCAGACCATACACCACACACTCCAAGTCGTTTTACCTGGCCGTTGTCCCAGAAGGAAGCCTCTTCTGAAGCTGGCTGACAAGAAAACCAGCAAACAGTTTGCTGAAAGCAACCTGTCCAAGAGCATGAATTACTGGATTATGGCAGGATTATGGCAGTGCTAGGTAACAATGGTGCTCACACAAAATATTGATACTTTGGAGTCTGGACACAGTTTTGACTTGTTCACTAAGGGTGTACTCGCTTTTGTTTCCAGCTATTGACAAAAAATGGCTAAATGTTGAGTTATTTTCAGAGGAAAGTTAACATATACTGCTATACAAGCAGCACATAGACTACTCTATTATCTATCCAAGTTTCATTTCTATATTATTGTCCCTGGAGAAGATTAAAATGTTTGCTGAAATGTGAGGAGTGTACAAAATTTTGTGAGAGACTGTATATATATTTTTCTGCAACCATTTTAAAATATGACATGATAGACAATAACAGTAGGTACGTTCCATATTAATAAATCATATGGGTGTGTTATGCAATTGAGCACTTGAATGAGTAATGTGCTTAGAACAGTGTTATTACAATGCTATTTTAATTTGTATAATTATTTATGTGTTCTGTTTTGTCCTTTGATACACTTTGCTCGTTGTGTTTTACCAACCCGGTCTCATCCCAAGACGTCATATAACTGACGTTTTGGGACGTCTTTTGACCATACGTCAATATTCGCCTTTTTAGGGCCCCCTTAAACGTCGGTAGATGAGGTTATGGGATCCTAACTCTACCCCAGACCTAAACCTAACCCTAAACCCAACCCGTCACCTTACTGACGTTAAAGGTAAAGCGTCAGTTGTATGACGGCCCGGGATCGCCATCTACCGACGTTTAAGGGGGCCCTAAAAAGGCGGATATTGACGTATGGTCAAAAAACGCCCCAAGACGTCAGTTATATGACTTTTTGGGATGAGACTGTGTTGGTTTTACAATGTGTCTTGAACACCACATTTTGACTACTCAATGCAAATGGAAAAACTCACAATACACTGGGGGTCAACCTGTGAAGGTGACGCATAATTGGGGCTATTTATCAACATTGCTCTGGCCAGTGCTGACAAGTACATGCTTTTTTACCTGACTCTCATTAGCACTATCTGTAATGAGGGAACTTGGAAATCTGTTCATTTGCATACAGTACACCAAGTGAATAAAGAGAAGGGGCCTCTGGGGGTTTTGTGTCACATGCATTGTATACTGGGTGGAGCATCATTTAGAAAGATTTAAAGATAAAAAAAAAAGGCAGTGAGATTGTTTATAGGTTTGTGTTCAGGGCGAATATGATTGTGGATATACAAACTAAGTATTTTAGGAAGTATTTTAGTATGCTTAAAAGCATACTAGTACTTTATGAACTGCTTCTGAAAGAATACTTGGAAAAAGGCTATATTGCATTTAAAGGCACTATTACTTTCAAGCAGAGCTGAATGCAGAGCTCTAATGAAAACCTATTGAGGCATCAAGGCCCAGAAAGCTTTCAATGTCAGTCATTCTACCCATTACCACACATTTAATGCAAACTGACTGAGACTGCATGTTAGCATGAAGAAGAGAGTGCTGGTTCAATACCAAGGTCATTTTACACAGCACACTCCAGCTCTGATAATCCAGAGATATGTTGATGCTCTGCATTCACTCTACATTGTTGGCCAATAAGCAGACATTTGCTCAGTGACAATGTAGAAGAGACAAAGAACAAATCTTTGAACCATTAACCCTTAAAGGTTCTCTGAGCGATCCTGGGTGTTGACGTTCGGAATATTTTCAAACAAATCAGAGGCTAGCTAGACCCTCCCTCCTCCGCATCTCATCTCCTCCCCTCCCTTCCGTGCTTCCTGAAATAATTGTGAACGATAGTTCTAGCTAATTATATCCTTGTGTGGGTTTGGCGAACATAAGCGTCAATTTAGAAGAAAAAAAACCAATTTAACGTTACCCACCTGTCCAGCAAAAACAGAGCAACCTGAATGTCGGACTGGAAGCCCTTCTGCCGCCGGAGTTCTCGCCATCGTTCAAAAGCTTTGCTACCGCGATGTAAATTCGGAACTTCGCACGTTCTTTATCCGACTCCTTCTTTTTAATTTGTTCTTCAGAACGACGTCTCTTTGGTTGTGTGTCGGCCATTTTTCAAACTTCCCTCTGATGGTTCTCTGAGTCTCTCCTTCACACACACACACACACACACACCCTTTGTGCATGCGCACTAACCCCCCAGACCCACCCTCAAATACTTCTTGCCAGTGATTGGCTGGAACACTGTTCGTGGTCCGGGTGAGACATGATTGTTTTTGTTGCCGTTTGTGGAGCCTGTGGTGTCTACAGAGACCGCGTTTTTTTACAGTGTGTTTAGGGGACAGGCAGCTAGCCGATAGTGAGGAGACGTTTGATGTATGTGACAAAAAATGTAATGCGTTTGCGTTTGGCTACGGTAGGAACTTGACGTCACAATATGTCGACCTTCATAGAACGGGGTGCCTGCGGTTATGTAACTATAAATGTCTCATTCTAAGGTAATAAAAAACATTACGGTTTATTAAGGTCTTTACATCACTGAAAACAGAGTTATGGATGTCATATTGCATTTTTGTTAATAGTAGGGGTGGAACGGTACATGTATTCGTATTGAACCGAAACGGTACGGGCGTCACGGTTTGGTGCACGAATTTACACGGAGAATACACAGTATAAAAATAAATAAAACTCGTGTGCATATTAATTAATGTGATGCGGAACTACCTGTAACAGGAATTTAACCCGTCTTGTAGGGGAAAATGTATTAGGGCTGCCACGGAAGACTGAATAACGAAAAGATCTTAGTCTCCGCTTTCAGTGCTTTTAATCTCACTACACACTAAATGCGTGTATGTTATGTACTACTTTATTGGGATGTACATTTACATTGGGATGTATTTATTCTTTGTCTCTTTTCTTCTTTCTTGTAATCAAATGTTAAATTCAGGGTTAATGATAACAAAATGGAAAATAAAAAAAATAAATAAACTGTTCACTACTCACTGGCCCGCCCAGGCAAGTTTGATAAAAATTTTTAGTTTATTTTTATAATTCAAATGTATTAAGAAAATATATTAATATATACCTGATTTATTGTTGACTGCTGTGTATGTTTAATTCGTTTTGCTGAATAAAATGCAACTGTCGAAGCAAGTTATAGAAAGGCTCCCTCCGGAACATTATTGGTTGCTATGGTTGCTGGGGGTTCCGACAGGAAAACTCTTGGCGGCGCCATAATAATGGCTAAACAACTTTCTTTAATGCGCTATTTGGAAAAAGCGAGAGTTGAGGAAGAAGACACGCCACTGCCTTCATCTATCGAGTCCACCCAGCCAGTTCTTCAGACTCATTAATGCAGTCAGGTGCTGGCAGCGGCCGCTGGCAGCGGCCGCTTCTCTTTCCCTCTCTCCCGGTCTGCCTGACGCGGGTTTAACGTTACCCACCAATCTAACTGCGATATTATTATTTTAGCTTACTTTATTTTTGGGTGAACTGTCTTTGCAGTGCTGACTAGCCTGAATAAAATAGTCAAGTTATTATCTACACACTGGTTGCTACATATAGGGATGTTAATAGATATCAGACAATAAAGTAAATAAAAAAGTGTATATATTGTAACTTTTACTTTATACTGTAGAATTATACTGTATAGCTGGAACCATTGCTGCCAGTATGTGAAATTACAGCACAGCCTTAAAATTAAAAACTTTAAAATTACGGTAAAGGGCTGGAACCACAGCTGCCAATACTTTCCTGTAAAATTACAGCATTGTTGAAACTGTAAAATTGCGGTAAAGGGCTGGAACCACAGCTGCCAGTTCTTTAATGTAAATATACGGGTGAATATTTTACAGATAGATGTATATATATATATATATACATACAGGGCTTGACATTAACACCCGCCAACCCGCCAAATGCGGGTGGATTTCACACGTGGCGGTTAACGCAGTCACTCCTACTAGCCACTTTGGCGTGTTGAAAAATTGTAGTCTTGTCAAAATACATCTGACATAACAAACAAATTGCTATCTATCACTATGATACTACAGCTCCCATGAGTACTACCTGCACTGCACACAGTCTAGTGTTTGCTCTTTGGTCTGTTCGTGAATCCTCTTGAACGACATTAGACACGTGGTCGCGGAAATTAAACTCGCGGACTGGCCGTCGGACTGAGGGCTGAGGAGAATCCAGAACAGGTCTGAGGAGAATCCAGTCTCACAAGGCACGAGGGTGCGCGCGCCAAAGATGATTTCAAGACTTACACACATCAACACAGCGTTCAGTCAGTTCGTGAGTGTGCGTGGCCGATATATAGAAAAATATAATCTTCATGATGGGGGATACGGTAGCAGGGCAGCCCTTATGTCACGTCATATCACAACTATCTTTCCAGAGTTAATTCTATGTTTTAATAAAATTAATCATGCCATGAAAGAAAGCAGGAAATGCGTTTTTGGGAATAATCTGGAAAATAAAGACCTGTATGTCTATAATTGTTTCAGGTGGACATATCTCCAGTTGATGATAAGTCAGAGCTCTGAGGAAATGCTGATGCAAAACAAACAATCCAAAGTCCACAAAACTGTCAAATAGGCCTATATAGGCCTATACTTCATATACAGTTTTAATCCTGGTGCCTTAATTGTGGATTTTTTCTTAAAAAAAAATAAAAAATATATTTATTCTTTGCTTGTTGCTCGATAATTGTTCTACTCTGTATTATGGTTTTTACTGCTGTAAAAAAAAGGTGCAGCACTTTTATTATATGCAATAAGCTATTTTATGTGTTTATCTTAATAGACATGTTTTCAAAAAAAGGAGCTTTACAACCTTATCAGAGCTAATGATAATATTAGTACATTTTAGCAAGTTTTAAGCCTCATTGTCAACTTTAATCATATAAAACCTAATTTTTCAACAACAAAAATGTGGCTAGTAAAAGTGCTGCGTGGCTAGTAACTTTGGAAAACCACTAGCCACATTGGCTAGTGAGCAAAAAGTTAATGTCAAGCCCTGTATATATATATATATATATATATATATATATATATATATATATATACAGTATATATATAATGGAATATGAACATTATACATAATATTTTACAGATCTGAATATGAATGTATATTGTTTTGGTTTGTAGGACTAAGGAAGATCAGAAGCTGCAATTTCCTATGTTTTACCTGTCTGGGCACTGTATCTGTGTATCTAACTGTACAAAATATCTTGGGTATATCATTACTGACAAGATGGAAGATGATGCTGACATGAATAGGCAAAGACGAATGCTGTATGTGCAAGCGAACATGTTAGTTATTACTGCTCTGATGATGTGAAAGTGCACTTGTTTCGTGCTTACTGTACCCCTATGTATGCAGCCCCATTATGGGTCAACTACAGAAAGGAGACCATGCGCAAACTGCAGGTAGCATATAATGATTGTCTGAGGATACTGCTGAAGAAGCCCAGGAGCAGCAGTGCAAGTAAGCTTTTTTGTAACTCGAGGGTAATCTGTTTACAGGCCCTCTTGAGGAACCTAATGTTTAAGTTTATGGGTCAACTTGATGAGTCACAAAACTATATTATAGAAAGGCTCACAAGTCCCAGGTGTAGCTCGGTCCGATACCAATCACACCTATGGAAGCGTATGATTGCCTTTTAAGATTTTTGTGAAAAAAAAGGGTGTATTGTATATGTTTATGTAATTTTTTTTTCTTCCTTATTTTTTGTGTGGTGTATGTTCTGTTGTTGGGCCTGGAGCCTGTAATAAAGTTTACAGGGTTCTCAAGTCTCACGCATTGGCCGTGAGACACACGCAATCCAAACAGTTCACACGCTCACATGCCACACCGTGTATTTCTCACGCTGAAAAGGCAACGTTAACCAAGTTGTCCTGCAAGCTTTATATATAACGTTGTTTACGAGCCGTAGGCACACAAAGTGAAGTTTCCTGCCGCCAGCACGTATCTCTCGGACAGATTGCGTTCGTTAGGTAATATAGACGCGCGAACACACGGCAGTTGACGGAACATTCTCGTCGTTACTAGGTAACCAACAACATCGGGTGAACACACGTTGAGATGGAGAAGGGAAGAAAGCTCGTCTAACATTTTTAGGCTAAAACATTTGATATATAGCCCATCGTATACATTGATGCAGTCAAAAACTCTACAACTACTTTGAAACTACCAGGCCAGAAGCTTTGGCTCAGTTTGGCTAGCTTACATTACAGGTGAATATATAAGGGAAATGTTAGTGGGGATGGGAAGCAATGAAGAGATGTATTTCTTTATTTTATTTCAAATTATATATTATGCTGTATTAGTCTCTCTAGTTACATTAAGGCTACATGTATTAAAGCAGAGTGCTCTGGGTATTATTTTATATCCTGTCAAAACATACATTAATCATGCCATTGCATTTGTATTTTTCAAAGATGTCAGGGAAAAAGCAAAAAGATATTTGTGTACACACACACCTTAATATTCTAATATGCCCATTTGTTCACAATGTCCCACCACACAATAATCATTATACCATTTCAACTAGACACATTCAAACTGTTTGGAGCAATTTTTTATATTTTTGTAATTTTTTGTATTTTTATTAATATAACATTACAGAGTAGGCTATATTTGATGTGATGAATTGCTCTGTCATTTATGACATTTACCAATTGTCATAATTTCAATTTGTGCTGGTTAATTATAAACAATGGGTGAAATTGTTTGGGGGGCGGGGCTTAATTGGGGCTCCTCCCCTAACCGCATGTGATCTCACTCCAAGCTTTTGATAAAACTTGAGAACCCTGAGTTTATATATATAATATATAAACAACACAATGTAACTCCAAGTCAATCACACTTCTGTGAAATCAAACTGTCCATTTAGGAGGCAACACTGATTGACAATCAATTTCACATGCTGTTGTGCAAATGGAATAGACAAGAGGTGGAAATTATAGGCAATAAGCAAGACACCCACAATAAAGGAGTGGTTCTGCAGGTGGTGACCACAGACCACTTCTCAGTTCCTATGCTTCCTGGCTGATGTTTTGGTCACTTTTGAATGCTGGCGGTGCTTTTACTCTAGTGGTAGCATGAGAAGAAGTCTACAACCCACACAAGTGGCTCAGGTAGTGCAGCTCATTCAGGATGGCACATCAGTGCGAGCTGTGGCAAGAAGGTTTGCTGTGTCTGCCAGCGTAGTGTCCAGAGCATGGAGGTGCTACCAGGAGACAGGCCAGTACATCAGGAGACGTGGAGGAGGCTGTAGGAGGGCAACAACCCAGCAGCAGGACCGCTACCTCCGCCTTTGTGCAATAAGGAGCAGGAGGAGCATTGGCAGAAGCTAAAATGACCTCAAGCAGGCCACAAATGTGCATGTGTCTACTCAAACGGTCAGAAACAGACTCCATGATGGTGGTATGAGGGCCCGACCTCCACTGTTGAAGGTTGTGCTTACAGTCCAGCACCGTGTAGGTTGTTTGGCATTTGCCAGAGAACGCCAAGATTGGTAAATTCGACACTGGCGTCCTGTGCTCTTCACAGATGAAAGCAGGTTCACACGGAGAACGTTCTGCTGTCACGGAGAACGTTCTGCTGCCTGCATCCTCCAGCATGACCGGTTTGACGGTGGGTCAGTAATGGTGTGGGGTGCCATTTCTTTGAGGGGCCGCACAGCCCTCCATGTGCTCGCCAGAGGTAGCCTGACTGCCATTAGGTACCAAGATGAGATCCACAGACCCCTTGTGAGACTATATGCTGATGCGGTTGGCCCTGGGTTCCTCCTAATGCAAGACAACGCTAGACCTCACGTGGCTCTAGCAGTTCCTGCAAGAGCATTGATGCTATAGACTGGCCTGCCCTTTCCCCAAAACTGTATCCAAATGAGCACATCATGTCTCGCTTCATCCACGAATGCCACGTTGCACCACAGACTGTCCAGGATTTGGGGAATGCTTTAGTCCAGGTCTGGGAGGAGATCCCTCATGAGACCATCCACCACCTCATCAGGAGCATGCCCAAGCATTTTAGGGAGGTCATACAGGCACGTGGAGGCCATACACAGCACGTGAAGGCCATACACACTACTGAACCTCAGTTTGACTTGTTTTGAGGACATTACATCAAAGTTGGATCAGTCTGTAGTGTGGTTTTCCACTTTAATTTTGACTGTGACTCCAAATCCAGACCTCCATGGGTAGAGAAATTTGATTTCCATTGATAATTTTTGTGATTTTGTCATCATGACTTTTGCGTAAACATACACGAAAATTTCGAGTCAAGTGGCGTGTTATCTCGACGCATTTTGAGTATGTCCACGCCATTAACATCCGCGTCATTCTGCGTGTCCGTACACGCCGTCAAATGTCCGACCAAAACAAAGCAAAATGTACATCTACATCTCAGGAGCTATGTTTTTCTTTCCTAGGATGGTAAGGGAACAGTCATAAATGCCATTAACCCCAGTGACGGTTAAGTTTAGTGACAGGGTTGAGGTAAGTTATATATTTATATATACAGTAATAACGTTAAGTCAACGGCGTTCATAAACACGCTGAAAAGCGATTATGCGTGTTGATAGCATGCCAAAAATGGAAATACGAATTGGCGTGTCATACACACGCTACTTCATGTAGTCTGGATTTTGTTGGCAACACATTTAACTATGTAAAGATACAAGTATTTAATAAGATTATTTCATTCATTCAGATCTAGGATGTGTTATTTTAGTGTACCCTTTATTTTTTTGAGCAGTGTATATAATGGAATATACATACTTATGAATGTATTCTATTCTAAGTTGTACATATTCAATTAAATTTATAAAATACATCATTACAATAAAATGTCCTTAAAAATATGAAGAGCTTTCCCCCCTATTTTGGCTAATTTTTGACCCACATAGCCTTGGGACAAAATCAGAAATTCCTGATAAATTTCAAATAATAATTTCAAATAATTAAAAACAAAAGGCAAGTAACACATTGATTAAAATGTTAAATTTTGCAGTTGAAAAACCAAAATAGTGTTTTCTTGAAAAATGTATCCGAATAATCTATAGTATATCTATAATACATGGGATTTTTAAAGGTTACTTTCCTGATAATGTAGAAGAACTGATAGAAGAACAATAGAAATTTAAATAATTAGCTAGGTCAGTTAAAGAGAACAAGTTGCTTTCAGCTCCAAGAAAAGACCTAAGGCAGTCAGCTCATTTATGAAATTTCCATTCAGAATGAGCCCCAAGTGTAGAGCAGTCTGTAATGTTTAACACAAGTGCCGATTATGCAGCTCTGCTACACTGCAGGCAAGCAGGAATGAATCTTTCAGCTGTCATTGTAGCTGTCTGTGACAAGTTCAATTTCACACCAGTCCAAGATAATGTTTGCAAAAACACTCGCAAAACCTCAAAAGTAAACAGAGTTAAGAAGTAGAAGTAGACCTGCAAAGTGTGACAGCCTCAGATTATTGCTTACAAAGGGAAAAAGTGTTGTGTGAAGCTAGATCTTACTACACTCATCTTTTCCCATAAGCAGCACTCATTACATTACATAAGAACCTTCACAACACTTATTTTTATTTCATGGAAACTCTGCAAATGTAAACGTTCTGTGAAAAACTAGTTTAGGCAATTCACACACAAAAAAAATATATTAAAAAAACCCAAAAAAAAACAGTGTGGCTAGTATTGAGGTACCGGCATATTCTCAGCACGAATTGCCAACTAACATCTTGCCTCCATATAACTTCTGTACAAAAACACACTTTTTTAAAATGTATTGTTTTAAAAATGGTATGAAATAAGCTGGTGCTGGCAAGAATGAAAACTGGGTGCTGAAACCAGCTGTCGATATACATTATATCAGGCTCCTGTTTGCTAGTGTAATCCTATTTCTGACAAAACACTCATATTCTTGTAAATGAGGACTTGCTTTTCTATAATTCTTCACAGGGGGGCTTGGGTTTATTTTGCACATGTTTTCTATGCTTATACTCCCATGCCATATTTCCAATTGATCTTGTTCTACATTACAAATGAGTCATACATATTAGCGTTGGCCCTTTCTCAAAGAGAACAACACCTCCTCTCTTATCCCCACATTGCAGGCGTTCATTAGCATTGAACAGAGACTGCATCCTGGCACTCATGGGCAACGCTGCCATGCAAATGGCTATGAATAGTTAATGTGTCATGGAAAGTCCTTGTTTGACTTTTGGTTGGTTGGTTTTGTGAGACACTTTGGAAGTGAGAACATACTCAAAACATGGTGAATTTGTCTGGTTTCTACTTAAATAAATAAAAAATACATTTATGACCAACTGCAAAACATTCAATACAATAATGGATGAAAGCATGTGGAGATAGCCGTATGTTTGTGTGCAGGTACACTCTAAAAAACACTGGGTTAAAAACGACCCAATACAGCAGGGCAGGGTAAACATAAGACAGAACACATGTTAGGTTAATTTTACCCAGCAAATTGGGTTGTTTATTTAAACCAGCATAATGGGTTGATTAATTTTTACTATAATACTAGTTTATTGTGTTTATTTATAGGCGACTCACATCACATTTGCTTTGCATGAAATTAAACAATATACAGCAGAATAACAAATTTATAGATAGAATAAAATCTATACAAACCTTTATCTTACCAAAGACAGTTTATTTTAGATAGCACAATTTCACTTTACACAAAAACTACCCAAACACTGGGTTGTTATGTCTGACCCAGGAGCCGGGTAACACACAATTACCCAAACACTTAAAAGATAATCCCCCAAAAATGACAAAAGGCTCAACTCAGGATTTGGGTAGAAACGATAAAGTTTTTTTTGAGTGTATGTTTTATGTGATAAAACTGATATTTGTGGACCCAGAGACATCAATTGTGATATGATTTTGACATGATATGATATATGATCACACAAACATTTGTATGAAAACACACTAATAAAATGATATGTTGACTTTAACTTTTTTATGTAAACAGGTTCCACATAAGTGGGTTACATTAAACAAACATAATTTGTTCGTGTAACTTCAACAATGGAATTAAGAAATAATAATAATAATAAACTTTATTTTATATAGCGCCTTTAAAAGGAGCTTCTCAAAGCGCTGTACATAAAAATATGATTCACCAGAATAAACAACAAATAAAAGTAATTAAAAAACAAAAGCAGAATATATATATATATATATATATATATATATATATATATATATATATATATATATATATATAGCTGTTAAATCACAGAGAGACATCAGCAATCAAATGCAAGTTTACTTTTAAAATGTGTCTTAAAAAGAACTTTAAAAGTGCCAAGAGTCTGTGCTTCTCTTAAATTTGGATGGAGAGAGTTCAGACCGAAAAAGCCCTGTCACCCATAGATTTCAGATTTGTTCGTGGGACAGTTAACAGACTACACTGTGAGGAACGAAGTCTGAGATTTGAAGTATAACTGTTAAAAGATCAGATAAGTATTGCGGAGCCAAGCCGTGTACAACCTTGAATGTCAACATCATGATCTTAAAATCCACACGGAATCTGACCGGGAGCCAGTGTAGGGACTTCAGAACTGGCGTAATATGGTCAAATTTCCTGCTTCCCGACAGGATCCGGGCAGCAGAGTTCTGAACACATTGCAATTTGTTGATTGTGTTTTTAGAAACTCCAGCTAATACAGCATTACAACAATCCAGCTGTGAAAACACAAATGTATTAATCAGTTTTTCCGCAACAGAAAAGTTTAGCATTGGAAGCAGTCTGGCTATATCTTGTTAAAATAAAATACTGTTACAATTAAAGAAAACAAAAAGTAATAATTTCATCAAGACTTATTTTGTGAGTGTCACATTCATATAAGAGTTCCTCTGGAAATCTGGGTGGTTCCTCAGAGAACCGCCCCTTTTTAAAGGGTGCCTTTTTACAGTGTACAGTGCAATACCTTTGCAATCACAAACCTAGTAGTAGTTTAAATTAGCTTGATTGAACCACACAACTATGATTTCTTGAAGATTACAGCTTCAGGAATAATACAGCTCATTCCCCACTGGAGTCATCAATCACATGCTTGAGATACATCAAGGAAGTCTTGAGAGAATTGCTGATTTAGATATTATTTTAGATTTATATACCTCATTCATGCATATTTTGTGGTCCCATAAATGTAAGGTGTCATCCATTAGCTAAAGAAAATCATTAACATCAAACCCATTCACCAACGTAAATACTCACAGGGCCTCAACACACCATATGCAAAATATTTCTTCATTAAAGTCCCATTAATCTCCTGAACAATAGAAAATTCTTCACAGTATGACACATCCCTATGAGAAATTACTGGGTGTAATTAGACACGGCCTTATAGATCATCTTACATCAAAATACGTTCACAAGCTACAGAGGCACCATATTTTCTCAGCAAGGGCTGTGTCCTCAGATAAAAACAGTTCACAGTCTCCATATGTTTTAGTATGCATTGAACTATGGATAGGCTAGGTATATTTCTGAAACAAATTGACAAATTAAACCAATAGATATGGTCAAGAAAAAGTATTTTTTTTAGGAAAAAGCATTTTTCGAGCATTTTGTCCAGTGACCAGGCAAAGCCTCACTTTGCACTTCTGACACATGATGGATATCTGCCCATCCTGGCACATCCAAAACCTTTATCCCATTCAATATCTGTAGAGAACAGCAGTGTTGTAGTCGAGACCACCTCACTCGAGTCCGAGTCTAGACCGAGACCAGAGAGAGTCGAGTCCGAGTCAAGACCGAGTCCATAGAGAGTCGAGTCCGAGACCAGAGACGGTCGAGTCCAAGTCGAGACCGAGACCAGTGAGGGTTGATTACCTAATTTACTTTTATTTACTTAGAGAAATCCTTTTTTTTTTTTTTTTTTACTGAATTTACTTAGAGTTTAAAAAATATGATCAGTTTAGGGTAAAAAGGCCACATAGTAGGTGGTGTTAAAAGTAATTTTATTACAATTTGTCAAGCGCAGTTGCGCACTAGAAAATCACCAATCACTGGACGTGTCAATCAATTTAAAGAAATATTTTATTAACATACATTAATAATCATGAAAAATATTTTGAATTGAACACGAGTGGACTCGGGAATAATTCCGAGTCCTAAAAAAAAAAATGTTCGAGTACGAGTCAATTCCGAGTCCAAATGCACACGAGTCCATGACAAGACCAAGACCATTAAAATATGGTCTCGAGACCGAGTCCGAGACGAGTCCGAGTCTCGAGTACTACAACACTGGAGAACAGGCCTCAAAACATGAGAATATCTGTGAGTGATCAGCCCTGGCAAATACCCTTATATGGGCAATGTATCCCCCGGATACAAACATTCAATGCCTGATAATCAAAGTTGTGAGAAGATTATTTTGAAAATATCAACAAGAACATGTAAAACTATCCTTAAAAAACTACTTTCTAAAACAAAATCACTCTAAAATATCATAATCGTGAAAAATATAAAAACACTTAGCTCATGGCCAGTGCCTTTATCCACGTATGCTGCCATTTTGAAGTTTGATACAAATATTTGGAATGTTATAGCAAAAAGTCACATGACCTTATTACATGACCCATCACCCCATCAGTGTTTCTCATCAACTGCAACCAAATAATGCCCCTCCCCCCATAGCCCCCCCCCCACCCCCACCCCCACAGCCTGTTAAATGTCAGTATCCCCCAAGATACAGAATACTCTTTAAGGGTTAAGAAAAAATACATACATTTATGGAGTATAAAACTGCAGTTTCAGAAAATAGTACGGGTCACTCATTTTGTCAATGAGTTCACATATTATTTTCACGTTTTCACTCAACGGTACTGTAAATGTGTCCTAAGGGACCACAATGGAAATAAGTCTTCGGGCTTTATTGTGTTATCCCTGACTACTTTTGTATTTGTTTTTAATGTATGCAACAGTTTTTCTTACTGTTCTTCATATTTTTATATTTAAGTGGTCAAATAAATCTAATCTAATCTAATCTAATGGTGTGACATTTAAAAAGTACTAAAAAATTATATTAAATAACATTAAAAAAATAATTGAGAGAATCGTTCACATTATTAAAACATGTTTTATGAAAGATATATTTATATTACATGAAAGTAAATTTTAAAAAAAATTCACCATGAATAGATGAACTTGATAAACTTTTCCCGAATGTCAATAAAACTTTTCCGCCAACCTTACAAAACTTATTGAAATTGTACCCATCTAAGAGGAGATATAATTGAAACACCCCTAATGCCAAACATGACTCTTTTTTAAAAACATATTTTGAAATAACTATATTTTTCTGTTTTATGTTTGTCACACCATAGGACAAAACGTTACACCAAAAGACAAAGATAGTCATTGCATAAAAAGAGTCAAAGTTACAAAGTATCTATGATGCGTATTGATCCATCAATAAGGAAAAATTGATTCATAATATCTTTGAGAAATAAAGTATAATGCCATTTCAAAACAAAACTGTGACAATGTCATTGATCATCATTTAAACAGCAACAGTAACTATGTTTCCATCCACACGTTTTTTTTATCCGAATTAAGTGATATCGAATGAAAAATGCATTATGGAAACAGTAAAATTCGATTGAAGTTCATGAATATCGACTCAAATAAAATCGATCATTTTGATTTTGAAATGGTTCTCATCGGATTTTATCTTGAACGATGTACGGCTAATGCGATAAATGCTGATGGAAACGTTATTATGGCGCGATCCATTTTGTCTAGCAAAACTTTGCTCACAAATGTTTGCTTGAATGTTGAGCGTTCCAAGCGAAAAAGAATCGGAACACCGTAAAATGTCTCAAACCAAATCGATTTACCAATTTGATCGCAAAACAGCAGGTGACGTTATTACGCACAGGTTTTTTTTTTTTTTCGCTTTAAAGCTGTTGGATATAAACACACTTTTACCAGCTTTATTCGCATGAGTTTTTTTTTTAACCGAACTTCAGATAATTCGATTGACAAGTGTATGGAAATAAATATAGCTAAAGGCACCGGGGTTAGGTAACTAAAGGCACCGGGGTTGCGGTGCCACCGGCTTGGGCCCGCAATCGCTGCTCGCAGCTATATTTATTATTATTTTGTTAACTTTTTGGGGCCCTTAACACGCTCAAAAACTCTTGAATCTTTGCACACGGGTCAGAACCCGCGGTCATCAGGGCCGGGCTGAAGATGGTACCCGGGCGTGGCAGGGGTGGTCGACAGTGCCCCCTGGAAGCGCCACCCCGATGCCACCGGGGTTGCGGTGCCTTTACGAGTTTCTCTCTTGATAGCATGCGTAGCACTGTTGTACCATGGTGCTTTAGTTTTCTCTCTAACCTTTTTTAATCTAATTGGTGCAACAATATCTAATGTACTAGTAAAAATGGTGCTTAAACTGCTAGTCATTTCCTCCAATTCATCTGTTTGTTTGGGTTCACTTAGCAGCTTAGATAGATCAGGTAAGCTATTTGAGAATCCATCTATAGTGGTTGGAAGGATTGTTCTGCCTGGTCTATAACGTGACGCAACATGACATATTTCAGCAGTACGTATTATGCAAGTCACCATGTAATGATCAGTGACATCATCGCTTTGCGGTATAATATCTTGTATTATACAACATCTTGACAGTACAACAACAGTACAACATCTTGACAACGACTATTCTCCATTCTATTTCTCCTTGTGATGTAGATTGCAAGTTTAGCTTGTCCAACAATAAAATTAATTAGCTGCCATTTTATTCTCTGTTTTTGACCATATTTCGATCCCAAAATAAACACATTAAACGTGAAAACCTCCTGAAATCTTAAAAACAGATCCTTCAATAAAACAAAAAGCATTTCCAATCTAATACATTCGGTAAAACAATGAAAGACCGTTTCTCTTGTGCCACAAAAAGAACATTTGTCAACAACATCTGCATTTATAACACAAACAAAAGCATTAATAGCTATAGCCCCATGCAATATACACCACTGCAAATCCTCGGTTTTCTTATTCAATGGTGGTTTGTACTATATCACCCTCCAAACTGGCTTATCCTCTTCTTGTAACCCAAACTTTTCTCGCCACACAGTGTCTTTCTTCTCATTTAATGCCACTTTATTTAAAATTTTAACAAAACATCTATACAACAATTTTCCTGCAACCAAACCCAACTCCAAATCATGCAACCCATCTAAATCCAGCAAAATACCAGACATACCCCTTAAATCTGGTGAAATAACAATTTTCGGAAATGCATCTCCCATATTTGGAACCAGGTTTCCATTACCAAAGTTTTGCAACATGATTAATTCTTCCTCTGTTAATCTTTCTTTCCGTGTTTTTAAAATAATCTCAGTTTGACGGGAAGACCTCTGGCCTAATGCCGTGGCCAATGCAGATACATCACTTAAGTCAGGTCCAACAACATTGATTAAATTTTTTAATTTGACCATTCCAGAGTCACAAAGCCTTAGCGTAAGACCTGGAAAACACTCATTTGATAAAGCAAAACGAGCTCCTTTGACCAACGGCTCCTCGAGCAGCCAGAATAAGGAATCTGTCTCTCCATTCCTGGTAACAACAAAATGTCCCTACATTTTAAAAAGTCCACGGTAGAAAGAAGGTAAGTCCTTTAAGTTCAGCTGTTTATGATCCATAAGCATCAGAGTGCTGTCGAGACCGAGTCTATCAGTCTTCTGTAGGATAATCTGGGCAGCTTTTCTCCACACCAGGGGTGCTTCTCATTTCTTATTTGTGCTTCCTCGTTTCCTTTCCTTGCTTCCTTTCCTTGCGTCTCAGCTCCACCCCCTGTAGGACGCGAGGGGAGGAAGCGAGGAAAGGAAAGGAGGACAGAGGAATCGAATAAAAGCTTTTTTATATACATTGGAGTACTTGATGACTCGAGCGTCACTCCACAGTGTCATCAGCAGCGCTAAAAGGATCTGGCCTTATGTTGTTAAAGTTTGGTTATTTAATAAATTAATAATAAATAATAATAAAGATAGGCTATACTGTTGAAATATCAGAGATGTGTGGTTTATATAAACTGCAAAGGTAAAGTATAAATTAAAATGATTGTGACCGATGTGAAGGGGGAGGAGAATTGACACGTGCGTCACGTTTAGTCAATATAACAGTTCCGCGTAGGATGCTCCTGTGTATCCTCGCTTATGACTCCTCAGGAAGCCTCCTATCTCCTCGATCCTCGACTCCTCACGGTGCAATTAGAGAATTGAGATGTCCTTCAAGATGGCTGTGCTCGATCGGTTTCCGGGTCATAGGAGGGAGGACGGAGGAGCGAGGAGACGAGGAGGGATATTGAGAAGCACCCCAGATCTGCAGGACCAGTTAATAGTCTCTGGATAAATTGTAAGCGAAAAGTTGCTAGTCTACTTGGGAGGTGCATCATTCCTTGGCCGCCTTCTTCCACATGCAGAAAAGGTACGCTTTGAGGAACCCAATGAAGCCGATCCCAAAAAAAATTAACAAACAATACTTGTAACCTGGAAAGCAAACCAGGAGGAGGGTCCACACATGACAGTCTATGCCACATTGATGAGGCAGTCAAATTATTAACTATCAAAACCTTTCCTCTAAATGATAGTTGTGGATATAGACTCCCAGGTATTTAATCCCTCCTTTTTTTCCAAATGAACCCACCAGGTAATAATGGTGGACTCGTCTCCCATTTCCCAACAACCAATGCATCACTTTTACTGCAGTTTATTTTGGCAGCAGATATGTTCCCAAATTCTTCAACAATTTTAACCAAAGTATTTATATCATTCGGTCCATTAACCATAATCATTACATCATCAGCATAAGCTGATATCTGATGCTTCAAGTTGTTGGGAGGTGATACTAAACCTTCTATTTTAAGGCGCAACTTATTCAACAATGGTTCAATTGCTAAAGAGTACACCATTCCAGAAAGTGCACAGCCCTGTCTAATGCCTCTATTAACTTTAAAGGGGGCGCTCAAACCACCATTGATTTTTAGCATACTTTCAATATCTCTGTACAGCACTTTAATTACTCCAATAAAACCTGGGCCAAAACCAAAAGCATCAAGAGTTTTCCAAAGGTACTGGTGCTCAACTCTATCAAATGCTTTTTCTTGATCAATGGAATCAGTCCTAGATTGATACCCAAAAGACCAGCAACTTCCATTATGTCCCGAACCAAGAAAAATATTATCTAAAATAGTCCTAGTAGGCACACAGTACGTTTGGTCAGGGTGTATGACCTGCCCCATCACCTCTCTCAATCTATTGGCCAGAGCCTTAGAGAAGACTTTAAAATCAGAGCACAACAAGCTCACTGGTCTCCAGTTTTTAATTTCTTGCAAATCGCCTTTCTTTGGTAGAGGAGTAATCACAGCTCTCCCACAAATCAAAGGTAGAGAACCCTCGGCTATGCTCTCATTGAGAACACCCAAGAAATCCTTACCCATCACGTCCCAAAAGGCTTTGTAAAATTCAACTGGAAGACCGTCGATACCAGGCGCTTTTCCGCCCTCCATGTTCTGCATTGCATTCCAAAGCTCTTTGTGGTAAGGTTCAGAGGAGGTGATGGAAGAAGGCACGGGGTCGGCGAATACTGGAGCTTGTGTGCTTTATTACAGTCATTCCCAAAGGCGGGGTCCCGACCCACAAGTGGGTCGCAGGAGATTTTGTATGGGTCGCCAAGTCGAGCACTATTTTTCAGTGTGCTATAGGCTACTCTAGATCAGGGCTATTCAATTGGCGGCCCGTGGGCCAAATGCGGCCCGCCAATCATCTCCATACGGCCGAGGGCACCCCAACCTCCCACCTCCTATTTTCTGGTGGTGCGGCTTAATTTGGTTAGATATGCGCGTGGCAGCAGTGGTGCCTGCAGCTGGATGGCTATAGCCTACGCACTGTGTGTGTACCATCGCTCCGACTGACCTGAGAGAAACGTTTTCAGTCCGAATATTTCAGCAGTTCTTATGTGTGTCCCGTATTTCTGTCGACTGAACCAGCGATATTAATCATTCGTTGGTGGTTTGAATATTTCCTTTCCATGAATTGGCCATGAAAACGCGCGTGCATAACGGTCTGAAACGATTCGGATTTGTTCACCTGAAGCGGTTTCTTGGTCATAAATAAAATAGCGCTGGTTTCAGTTGTTTCACTAGTTTACTTTGAACTAGGCAGCACGGGCCAGTGGATAAAGGAACGCAAAGCTTAAAGGAGTTGTGTTTACTCCCGGTCCCTGAAACTTATTAAACAGCGTTGCGACATCTAGTGAGAAACGTTACAATCGGACACTCCTCTCTCTTACAAACCACAAATCACTCTAGTTTTATTTAATTTAACTAGTTTTAAATCGGATGAAACAGCCTTAACATTCCCAACACTATACTGATGAGGTAAATAGCAGAAACATGAACAAAGTTAGAAGACTAAATGCCCTAATCACCACCCTTACAAACATTTACCATGTAATAGCCTATGAATGCAATAATTTACCATGGTTTGGGCATAAATGTGGAATATTTATATTGAATACTATGTTATAGTCATTTATATTGCATTAGATTTATTAGGGGGGTAGAGGAATACATAATTAATTGTGTGTATAGTTTTTTTTTTACCTGTTTAGGCATTTTTTATACAGTGGTAGTGAACCATGGTTACAAAGTCTCACTGTCAGGATATTTTAATTTAAGCCTATAATAATTATTATAGTAAATTGTGTATACAGTATGATGAGAATACGAACAACAGTGAGATGCCCTGTCAACTCTTCCTTTCTCATTTCACCTCTGCATTTCGCTTATTGTCAACAATAGGTTAATAATAAAAAAAAGTGCTTTTTCAAATATCTGTATCTCTTTTAAATAGTTAACTGGAAGCTTAACTGACCTTAAAAATGGTCATATATAATTTGTTAATGCATAAATTCTCTTCGTGATATATGAACTATCTGGGCCTAATGTTTATTGGGTCACAAGGATTTATCGACTTTAAAATGTGGGTCCCTAGAAAAAAAGTTTGGGAAACACTGCTTTATTAGACAGAACAAATACTCTTTCCACAGCGTCTCAGCGCTTCACAATAAACTCAATAGAACAATAGAACAGACTCTTTCCCGCTGCTTCACAGCTTCCTTTGGACTCGAATGGTTCACTCTTTCCACAGCTTCCAGCTTCAGCTCCCGGTGTCTGCACACAAGCTCCAAACTCTCTCAAATGAAGCGTCCAACTGGGCCGCTTACATACTCTCCCAACGCCAATCACTGAAATCACAGACAGGTGTTTATCATTTGCACTTGACCCGCTTACTTCCCGCTCGACTCCTCCCCCGCTCTCCCGCTGCAGACAGCGCTAAACCACGCCCCCCATACCACACTCTTGTTCACACAAAGGTCTCTCAAGCGCAGCCTTTGACTTCTCCTGTAGCTTTGGTAAACCTGCATAAAAGCTAGCAGACATTTCTTCCTCATATTCTTCCTCATATTCACTCTCATATAGTTCCTTATAGAACCTCACAGCCCGCTGTCTTATTTCAGACAGCGCTGCCAGCTCTTGACCATTTTCTGAACGTAGAGAGTGAATATATCGACTCTGGACATTTTTTTCTTTCCAAGTTAAAAAAGAATTTGGAGGGGGCATCCATTTGCGTAAGATTTTGATAACGTGACCTGACCAAAGCTCCCTTTGCCTTCGTGCCTAGAAGGTCCGCAATACATAACTTTTTGGACTTCAGGGCATCAATACCACTCTGCTCTTCAGTGACCTCTATTAAAGATTGTAACTCCACAATTTCAGCTTCAAGTTTTTCCATTTTTTTGTGCTATATTTTTAGAGACATTAAAAGTATACTGTTGACATAACAATCTAATTTTAACTTTCCCATAATCCCACCACTGGCGTAAGTTTACAAAACAGTCTTTTTTGATTTTAAATTCTTTCCAAAAAAAGACAAAAACCTCTTTAAACTTTAAATCACACAGCAGAGAAACATTAAAATGCCAATAGGCACTCTTTGACCAAATGTTTGCTATAAAGAATTTACATATAACAAAAGCATGATCAGAAAAACCAGATGGAATAATTACACAACTTTTCATAACATTAAAATGGTGTTTAAAACAGTATAATCTATCTAATCTGGCCAAAGAAATTAGATTATCTCGAGTATGTGCCCACGTATATTGTTTATCGTTTTTATTCAAACGTCTCCATATATCACACAATTTATGAGTCTCAATCAATGTTCGCATAGCATGGCTTGACGCTCCATGAGGCTCAACATGATTTCGATCTAGTACATAATTCTCTGTGCAGTTGAAATCACCACATAAAAACAAATACTCGTCTGAATTACAGTTCTGCAAGACTCCATTGAGATTGTTAAAAAAACAAACTCTCTCAGGGCCATTTGTAGGGGCGTACACATTAATAAACACAACATTGATTTTTTAAAATTGTGCCGTATCACAATAAGTCTACCAGGAACTTCTTGTTTCACCTCAAATAAAACAGGAGTAAAATGCTTAGCAAATAAAATAGCCACCCCTCCTCTAGTGGAACTCATATGAGAGCACAACACCACTCCTTCCCATTCTTTTCTCCAGTCAGTTTCATTTAGAGCATCACTGTGTGTCTCCTGAATGAACACAACATCTATTTGCTTTTGTTTTATTAATTCAAACAACAGTGCTCTTATACAGATCTCGTGCTCCATTCATATTAAGAGTGGCTACCCTCACTATACTCATTAAAAAATAAGGACTTGAAATAAGACACACTTCAGTGTATAGGAGCAAAAAACCTACATTGTTTCAAACCCATCCTCTGCTTGAAGTTCTGATCTCAACTTTGCAACAAATTTCTTTAATCTTTATATTTCTTGCACAGTAAACTGTTCTTCACCCTCACCTCGCATTAACATCCCCACAGAGTCAACGAACATTTTTCGGTCTGGGAAGAAACCTGTCACTTGCACATTTTTCATGTTTTTTGTATTTTATAAAAAGGACCTAACTTTTCCAAAAGAGTAAGCACTACGCTTACTCCTTTTGTCCAAAGTATCACCATCAGACTCCTCAGCAGTACTACTGTACTTTCATTATCCTTATGTGCCTCAACTTGAGTTTCTGGCAGTTGTTTTGACTTTGCATCCCCTTTTTTCATTTTGTTCCTTTTCCTCGTAACAGAAGAAGGCGTCTTAAAAATTGCACCATCACTCACACACTCGTCACTAGCCCCATCATCCATCACCGGATCAACTGTTTTGTCAATGACATTTGATGTTTCCCAATCTACCATTTCTGAACCTCCCATCCCTGCATCACACCTCAAAGCTCCAGTTTGTTCGTGCTCGTCTGTTCTGACAGCATTATTCTCCATGTTCACCACTGCATCTACAGTGTTCGCAGTCTGTCCCGGGCACAAACTTCTAATATGCCCCTCCCCTCCACATTTAAAACATTTCTTTGTCTCAGAGCTTGCAAACACAACATAATCAAAGCCATCGAATCTAAATTGAATGCCACATTTATGTCCTCGACTTCACTTTTTAGAACCATATAAACTTGCCGTCTGAATGACACTACATGTTTAAGTAAGGGGGATTTACAGCCCAACGGGACTTTTCTCATCGGTGACACAATTTGTCCATGCCTAGACAATTCTGTGATCAGCAAATCATCTTTTATAAATGGGGGGACATTGGAAAAAATAATCTTTTTTGCCAGTTGAACTAAAGGCATTACTGGCGTAAAAGTCTCCTGTACAACAATTCCTTTTTGCACCACGCTATTCACTTTCTCAACGTTGTCTAAAAAAATCACTACCGCACTGTTCATACGAGACGCTGACATTATGCTATCGTGACCGAAAACATTCCCAACCGCCAAACTACATTCTTCTACCGAACAATTCATTGCAGGTGCAATCTTAATACCATGCCGGCGTGAAAGCCGATCATGACTGAGACGTTCAGAGGACACCATCGCCAAACAGCAGTTTGCTGGAAGACTGCGCTCCTCTGTTTACCTCAGTCAGAAAAAAAACTGTTACCTTCTAACTTAACACACTAAGAAATTGTTATTTGAACCACAAATGACAAAAAAGGAGAAAAAAAAACTCACTCTCACCGCAGAACTCTCACTCATACGCATCCACTCAATCCCGCATGCGCACTTACACACACACAGAGAGAGAGAGAGAGAGAGAGAGAGAGAGAGAGAGATTTTGGTTGCGGTTGTAGGTTACAGTTTGATAAGAGTTTATAGTTTGACAAAAACACAATGTTGTATTATATTGCGAGTGTACACAAATATTTATTCCAGTTTGAATAATTTTCTGTATGAACAAAAGGACAGAGTACAGTATGTTTTTATGTCTCCATTGTTCAATCACGCCTCACACAACCAGGCATTATTGTTCTAATCAGATCAGGGAAGTAATATATATATACACACAATCTACTGTATATGTATATACATATATATGTATCTATATATATATATATAGTCACAGGTCGGGGGGGCCAAGCCAGACTGCACCCTCCCTTCAAACCCAGGACCACCTCGAGGAGCGTACCAGAGACCAGACAGACAGACTTTCTAAAAGTAACAATCTTTATTGAATAAAAGCAAGAATTAAAAGCCTTAATGTGGGCTTCGTATCTCTCTCCAGGAGGAAGGAGACCAGGAGGTTCACTGCAATATGTACGTATCCGGGACTGCATTGTGTGTACGTATCCGGGATTGTAGACATTTGTACATTCCACTCATGTTTGCAGCCCCATCATATCCTTGGCCCCTGATGTTCTTCAAGTCAAGTCCATTTTCCTGAAGGAGAGAGATGACAACATTCTCCAACTCTTTTCCTGTTGTGGACTCAACAGTGCAGACCTGGAGAAAATGCTCCTTAATTTCCATGTCACTTACATAGCAAACTACAAAGGAAACTTGCTCTTTGTGAGAGACATTTGTGGTCTCATCCAGAAGAATGGAGAAGATTTGAGCATCTTTTATTTGATTCTGTATTTCCCTTCTAATGAAAGTACCTAAGGACGTTATAATGTCATTCTGGCTCCTGTTTGAGAGAAGGGACACTTGGGGTCTTTTCATGGAGGCTTGTTTTTCCTCGATGGCATCCAAATGCAGCTTCATTACGCTATCATACAGGGCCAATGTTTTCACAAGTTCAAGGAAGTTGCCTTGGTTTGCACTTGAGTTTGTCATCATCTCCTCTAAAAGCTTGCCCTTGTTGTGCCAGATACAAGGTAATATCAATTAAACGCGTTAGGATTTCCCTGTTCCTTTGTCTTTCTCTCTCTCGTGTTGCTCTCCCTTGAATAGCCGATGTATCAAAAGCAGCTTGTAGAGCTTTTTTGGAGTATATGTTCCATCTTACCATCCTCTTTAATTTTTCCAGTGGCACTCCTCCATGTATCTATGCCTACTGTCTTCCAGGCTGTTTTGTTCTTGAATTTTTCTTCTCTTAGAAAAATTTGACAGCTAAAACAGCACATGGCATCATTTTTTGGTGAATACTCCAACCATGGGCGATCCGTGTACCATCTTCTCTGAAAAGAACGTCCGTCTGTGTTTTTTGGGAAAGTCATAACAGGCTGGCAAGGTCCGACTTTCTCACACATTTCGTTATATCTGTCATTATAATTAATATTAAATGTCTGCATGTGGGCAGGATCTGTTGGACAATTCAAAACCACTAGTTTTGCAATTACATCTTCTTCATTGGCTGCAGTCCATACTGGCTATTTTCTCTGGTTTCTTCTGGAGTTAACTCTCCTGCACCAGTCTCCATCACATTCTCCTGATCTACACTAGCAGTTCCATACTGGCTATCTTCTCAGTTTTTTTCTGGAGTTAACTCTCCTGCACCGGTCTTCATCACATTCTCCTGATCTACACTAGCAGTTCCATACTGGCTATCTTCTCTGGTTTCTTCTGGAGTTAACTCTCCTGCTCCGGTCTCCATCACATTCTCCTGATCTACACTAGCAGTTCCATACTGGCTTTCTTCTCTTCCATCTCCTTCTGGTAACTCTCCTGCAGGGGCTCCTGTATCTAGTTCACCAGCAAATTCTTGCACATCATCTATCGCTTCTCTCTCTACATCTGAATTACTACTTTCTTCTTTTTCTTCTTCCCTGTTGCAAACTAGCCTGATCTATGAAGTGAGTAAGCTGCTACCCTTGGCTGCCTGCTGTCGGTCCCTCTCCTTCTTTTTCTTATTTCTCTCTTTACGGGGCATTGCACTGCAACCACCAAGTAATCAAAATTCATTTAAGTAATCAAAATTCATATAAGTACAAAAAAATAGTTTTGTTGTCATTATTATTTGTAGGGTCCTCTGTTTGTGAATTGCTCTTGTGTACTCCCTCTTTTTTTAATTTCATATATATATATATATATATATATATATATATATATATATATAATTTTCTTTTTTCTGCTTTGCACACAAAGTTAAATAAAAATATTCTGTTAATTTGTATAATGTTTATGTATGCCATTGAGAAGAGGGGAAGGTAGAGCAAAGACAATGAGTCAAGTATTTTGGACAAACTATTTTGAAACATAATTTCAATAATTATGTCCAACTCAATTCCAGATTATAAGAAACTATAGCCATACCGCTACTATAGCATATCCAACACATATCCGCCTACCTGGCAAATACTTAATACTTTGGAGGACCTGTCCAGGGATGTTGGTCTCTTTCTTGAAGGTATATTATTCTCTACACTGTCCCTAAAATAAGGCAGCAATGAAAAATATTATAGAATAGTGTGAAAAGTACAGTTGCAGTGAAAAGCATTTCTGAAGGATCACGTGACACTGAAGAGTACTGAATACGTGAAACAGACCGGAGTTCCCTTTCGTAGTCACTTCGAGTTACGTCAGAAGTGACGGAGATTGGGGGTTTCGCATAGAAAGCCAATCCTCTTCGAGTATTTAAACACGAGCCAATGGCATGCAATGCCTTGGGGCTGCGGAAATTTGCATAGCGTACTCCGCCCTACTCCGTGAGTATAAAAGGAGGAAGAGAACGCAACCGCAGTATGTTTTCGCTTCGGAGCCAAGAGAACCTCTTCACTCCTGAAAGCACTGTTCAAGACTCTTCGAGACGAGCGTCCTCTTCAGTGTTGGTGTGACGGCGGTACCCAGCGAGATTCTGCATCGCCTGCGATCTGAGCAGTGGTCTGCCAGACTTTGCGCTTCTCCCTGGTCGCTTCAGCGCTGAAAGAGTGAATTTCCTCCTCTCATTGAAAGAGCTGCACGCGCACGTCTTTTTAAAGACGGTTCGCCCGTGTTCTTCTGGGTGTGGTTGATTTCTGTCGTCATCTGATGGTCACGATCGCTGCTTTGTATGCCTGGGCATTTCAGCATGCAGCAGCAGCGTTCGTGGATGACTCATGTTCCTTCTGTGGGAACATGACCATCTCTACACTGAGGTCGAGACTCAATGATCTCACTTGAGTGAGAGTCCCGGTCCCCCCTCGCTCGATCGGTTTCCTCCATAGGGGGCCCGTCGACCCGGGGACCTGGTGATTTTACGGTGATGGTGTGGGATAAAGCCCCGACGATTCCTCGGGCCACACCTCCCGCCTCAGTGCGAGAGCCAGCGAGCGTTAGTTCGATTCAGTCGGTTGCTTCTTCGGTGGCACCGGCTGCTTCGGGCAGCGCTCCAGATGATGATGCGATGTCGATCACAGCATCACTAGGCGGGCTTGACTCCTCGGGAAGTGAGGATGCGGCCGTGTTGCCTCCCTCGGGAGCGTCAGCGCCGCCGTGTCTGATCCCGCGATGATGGCCGTGCTATCTCGGGGGTCCGTGAGCATCGGGTGGGGGTGGAACTCCGCCCCATCCCGATCTCTCGCGGCTGAATAATTGGTTTTTGGGTAACGCTGCCGCCTTACGGCCACGGCCAACCCCAATTTCCTTTTTTCCCCGAGTTGCATGCGGAACTGACACGCACTAAAAAATAAATAAATAATAATAAAAAAAAAAAAAGGCGTGCTTAGTTCCCCGCCCCTCCTCCCCTCGGCGATGCGGCTGTCTGTGGGTACGCTGGGGCTCCCCCGGTCAACCGGCGTTGCTCTCAGATGCCCCTCCAAAGCCTATGGGTTCTCGTCGTCTATGGCGGCGCGATTCTGTAGAGCGGCGGGACAGGCAGCCTCCGCCCTGCATATGATGAGCACCTACAAAGCTAGCTGCTCAGGAATGTGCACGAGGAGGTGACGGACCAAGCGAGCTGCGAGCCTGCCGCCTACCTTGTCCTTAAACGGGTCACGGAGGCGGTCGCTCGCTCCCTTGGTCAGGTGATGCCCACCACTGTGGTCCAGGAGCATTATAATGTTCGGCGGTGCGGTCCAGGACTTTGCCCAGCACTTCTCGACCGCCTAGGAGCAGACGAAGGCGGTTTCTCTGCCCCGACGGCCAGCTGCTGCCTCCAACCAGCCGTCGGCTCGGACGCCTCCGCCTGCTCGCCGCCGAGGACGCCCCCCTGCGGCTCCCTTCCCTCCCACGCGGCCCCAGCAGCAGCCTTCAGCCGGTTCGCGTCGCGGAGGAGGCCACAGGTAAGCGTCCCAAGAAAAGAGCCCCCCCCTCAGGCCGCGTGCCCCGCTAGAAGCCAGGCGAAGCGATGTTCCTGAGGCGGGCCGCTCAGTGATAGTGTCATGGTTTTTCTCAGGAGGCGGTGGCAGGGCCCCTCCTTCCCCGGTGGAGGGCCGGTGGAGAATCTTTTGTTCTAGCTAGCTCCCTGAGCTGGTTGAGGAAAAGCTGACACTGTCATTGAGCACACAGACTGGAATGAGCGCGCACGACGTTCAGTGCGTCGCCCCGTTCATTCCTCTCTGTCTCGGAGGGCGCGGAAGGGTGCGTGTGTCGTCCCCGGGCTACGCCAATCCCTTCCCCCTCTGTCGCCAGACCCCCGGCAGAACAGACCCCCGTGGAACGCTCCGCTTTCCCTGGTCCCTTCTGTCGGGGAGCGGGCTTCGACGCATCCGAGCGGGGTAACTCCTGCACGCGTGCCAGTCGACCCGCACCGCTGCCCCTCCGGGGGGACGTCTGTGGTTCACATGACCCCGTTGGCTCATTTCCTGGAAGCCTGGCTAGCGCTTCCTGGGATATCCCGCTGGGTCATCAGAACGATCAGACTCGGCTACGCGATTCAGTTCGCACGGTCTCCTCCCCGCTTCACGGGAGTTCGCTCCACGATGGTCGGTGGCAATGCCCCAGTCTTGAGAGCGGAGATTGCGACCCTGCTGGCGAAGGGTGCAATCGAGACGGTCCCTCCAGCCGAGGTGAGGTCCGGGTTTTACAGCCCCTACTTCATTGTCCCCAAAAGACCGGTGGGTTACGACCGATCCTGGACCTGCGCATTTTGAACCGTTCTCTCCATCGACTACCGTTCAAAATGCTCACGGCCAAACGCATTTTCGAATGTGTTCGGTATCAGGATTGGTTTGCAGCGATCGACCTGAAGGACGCGTACTTCCATGTCTCCATTCTCCCTCGACACAGACCGTTTCTTCGGTTTGCCTTCGAGGGCCAGGCATACCAGTACGCCGTTCTCCCATTCGGGTTAGCTCTGTCCCCTCGCGTCTTCACGAAGATCGTCGAGGCAGCCCTTGTTCCCCTTCGCGAACACGGGGTTCGCATCCTGAACTATCTCGACGACTGGCTGATACTAGCACACTCTCGAGCTCAGGTTTGCGAACACAGAGACCTGGTGCTACGGCACCTAGCCCGTCTGGGCCTTCGGGTCAACCGGGAAAAGAGCAAACTTTGCCCCGTGCAGAGGATCTCTTTTCTCGGCATGGAGATAGACTCGGTCGCGATGTCCGCGCAGCTCACGAACGAGCGCGCGCACTCACTGCTGGCTTGCCTTCGTCAGTTCGAGGGCAAGAGTGCGGTTCCACTGAAACTTTTCAGAGGCTCCTGGGGCATATGGCATCCGCGGCCGCGGCAACGCCGCTCGGTTTGCTTCATATGAGACCGCTTCAGCTGTGGCTTCGCGATCGAGTCCCGAGGTGGCATGGCATCGCGGCTCGCTCCGAGTTCCAGTGACTCCAGCGTGCCGCCGAACCTTCTTCCCGTGGTCGAACCTCAGCTTCTTACGGACCGGCGTCCCTATTCAGCGAGTTTCCAGGCATCTCGTTGTCTCCACGGATGCATCTACCACGGGTTGGGGTGCCATGTGCAATGGGCATGCAGCCGCCGGTTCCTGGACAGGAGCCCAGCGCCTCATGCACATCAATTGCCTCGAGCTGTTGGCAGTACGGCTCGCCCTACACCGCTTCCGAGCGTTGCTCAAGGGCCAGCATGTGCTTGTCCGCTCAGACAACACTACGGCAGTAGCGTAGGGGGGTCTACGCTCACGCCAGTTGTCGCAGCTCGCCCGCCACCTCTTGATATGGAGTCAGAAGCACCTGAGGTCCCTTCGTGCAGTTTACATTCCTGGAGACCGGAACTGGGCAGCCGACGAGCTGTCCCGGGTCCGTCCCCTCTCCGGCGAATGGCGACTCCATCCCCAGTCGGTCCAGCTGATTTGGGACGAGTTCGGGGAGGCACAGATAGACCTGTTCACCTCTCGGGACTCGTCCCACTGCGCCCAGTTTTATTCTCTGACCCGCGGCACTCTCGGCTCGGATGCGCTGGCGCACAGCTGGCCACGGGGCCCACGCAAATATGCGTTTCCCCCAGTGAGCCTCCTTGCACGGGTGTTGTGCAAGATCAAGGAGGACGAGGAGCAGGTCTTGCTGGTAGCCCCCTACTGGCCCACCAAGACGTGGTTCTCCGATCTCATGCTCCTCGCGACAGCACCTCCTTGGCCTATTCCTCTGAGACAAGACCTACTCTCTCAGAGACGGGGCACTCTGTGGCACCCTCGTCCCGATCTTTGGAGGCTGCACGTGTGGCTCCTGGACGGGACGAGGCAGGTTTGAGTTCGCTGCCACCTGTGGTGGCGGCAACCATCACTTCCGCAAGAGCGTTGTCCACGTGACACCTTTATGCGTTGAAGTGGAACCTCTTCGTCAATTGGTGCTCTTCTCGCGGAGAAGACCCCCGGAGATGTTCGATCAGTGTCGTGCTTTCCTTCCTGCAAGAAGGGTTGGAGCGCAGGCTGTCGCCCTCCACCCTTAAGGTTTATGTCGCGGCCATTGCCGCTTCTCATGAAGCAGTGGAAGGTAAGTCCTTAGGGAAGCACGACCTGGTCATCAGGTTCCTGAGGGGAGCGAGGAGGCTGCATCCGCCTCGTCCTCCCCTCGTACCCTCTGGGGACCTCTCGGTAGTTTTAAGTGCTCTGCAGAGGCATCCCTTGAGCCTTTGCAATCGGTAGAGTTAAAGTTCTGTCCATGAAGACAGCACTCCTGGTTGCATTGGCCTCCATCAAGAGGGTGGGGGACCTGCACGCATTCTCCGTTGACGAAGCGTGCCTGGAGTTCGGGCCGGCTTACTCTCACGTGATCCTGAGACCCCGGCCGGGATACATGCCAAGGTTCCCACCACTCCCTTCCGGGTCCAGGTGGTGAACCTGCAAGCGCTGCCCCTGGAGGAGGCAGACCCAGCCTTGGCACTGCTCTGTCCGGTACGTGCTCTCCGCACCTATGTCGACAGAACACAGTGTTTCAGGACCTCAGACCAGCTCTTTGTCTGTTATGGAGGGAGCCAGAAGGGAAGGGCTCTCTCAAAGCAACGGCTGTCCCACTGGATTGTGGATGCCATTGCTTTGTCTTACCAGCAGCAAGGCCGTCCGTGCCCCCTTGGTGTGACGGCCCATTCCACTCGGAGTGTGGCCTCCTCTTGGGCTCTAGCGCACGGCGCCTCGCTAACAGACATCTGCAGAGCTGCAGGCTGGGCGACACCCAACACCTTCGCCAGATTCTATAATCTGCGAATTGAGCCAGTGTCCTCTCTCGTACTCGTTCCGGCCGGTACTGGACCCGCTCAGGTGTCTTCGCTTGCTCGCCACTCCACTCCCCGGACTGGATAAGTGCGATATTTCCTCAGTTCTTCCATTGAAGTCTTGAGTCCTCCAGCACCGACGATGTGGGCACCACTGCTGTTGCTCTGGATGCTAGCTAGGTGCCTCCATGCGCACGGTTCCCCATGGTAACCGTCTCATGTGTATTATCCACTGTAAGCCTCTCTGAGCATGTGTCTTCCCTTGGCAAGCCATCTGCCACCCCTGGAGTTTAAATTAGTAGCCACCTGCGGTTGGTACTCCAGTGTTCCATATGCGTTCCTATGTGGCCATATGTGTTTCTTAAGTCCTCCCTCCGGTAGGCAGCTGGTAGCATGTCCCCTTCGGGATATGTTCCCCAGTGTACCTTGGTAATCCTGTGTCAAAGTCGGATCCCCAAAAAAAAAAAAAAAAAAAAAGAAAAAAGAGGTAAGGCTCGGGGGTTCAGTCTTTCGCAGGGCACTGGAAGACAGCTTGAAGATGGCGTGATGGCACAGACCCCCAATCTCCGTCACTTCTGACGTAACTCGAAGTGACTACGAAAGGGAACGTCTCGGTTACGTATGTAACCCTCGTTCCCTGAGTAGGGAACGGAGACGTTACGTCAGAAGTGACGGAGATTGGGGGTTTCGCATAGAAAGCCAATCCTCTTCGAGTATTTAAACACGAGCCAATGGCATGCAATGCCTTGGGGCTGCGGAAATTTGCATAGCGTACTCCGCCCTACTCCGTGAGTATAAAAGGAGGAAGAGAACGCAACCGCAGTATGTCTTCGCTGAGGAGCCAAGACTGAACTCGGCATCTACCCAGCGATACAGCAGAAGTGGCAGGGAGACGTAACGTCTCCGTTCCCTACTCAGGGAACGAGGGTTACATACGTAACCGAGACGTTTCTCTGTATCCATTGGGCCTTATATGTCAGACTCTGCTCCTTTATCCTGTGGTGTGCCCCAAGGTTCTGTGCTCGGCCCCCTGCTGTTTAGTCAATATATGCTTACACTCTGAAAGATTATTGCTAGTTTTGGAGAGATATCTTACCATTGCTATGCTGATGATATTCAGCTTTATTTATCTTTTAGCCCTGATAGGCTGGATAAACTGCCACTGTTGAACAATTGCTTAGCCTCCATCAATAAATGGATGTCAGATAACTTTTTGCAGCTAAATTCAGACAAAACTGAGGTGCTGATTATGGCTCCTGATAACATTACTCCAAAGATTAGGCAGGCCATTGGGGCTTTATCATCCTCAGATGGTGATGTGCTACGAAATTTGGGTGTCATTTTTGATAAATCGATGAGTTTTAGCAGTCATGTTTAATCTGTGGTTCGTTCCTGTTTTTTTCATCTCAGGAACATCGCTAAGATTAGATCAGTGGTTTCTAAAGAAGAGCTGGAGATGCTTGTTCATGCTTTTATTTCCTCTCGTCTGGACTATTGCAATGCACTGTACACTTGCTTAAACAAATCCTCCATGGATAAACTGCAAGTTGTACAGAATGCTGCTGCAAGACTTTTGGCAAAGACAAACAGAAGATCACATATCACTCATGTGCTTAAGGCTCTTCATTGGCTCCCAATTAGTTTTAGAGTGCAGTTTAAAATTTTAACCATTACCTACAGAGCCCTCCACCGTCAAGCACCATCTTACATCCAGGACCTTTTTCACATTCACTCTCCCGGTCGCTCCTTGAGGTCTTCAGGCCAAGACCTTTTGACTGTTCCTAGAACACGTCTTAAAACAAGAGGTGATCGTGCGTTCTGTGTGGTGGCTCCAAGGCTCTGGATCTCTCTTCCATTAGCCTTGAGAGCTTTGGACTCAAAATTTGAGAGCTTTGGACTAAATTTTAGTAAACACTTTATTATTATTTTTTTTATTATTATTTGTTTTTTACTGTGAAGCACTTTGTGACACTTAATGTCTCTGAAAAGTGCTATATAAATAAAGTTTGCTTACTTACTTACTTACTTACTTACTGAACTGGAGAAATGATGCTGAAAATTCAGCTTTGATCACAGAAATATATTACATTTTAAAATATATCAAAATGGAAAACAGTTATTTTAAATCGTAAAAAAATATTTCACAATATTACTGTTTTTGATGTATTTTGGATCAAACAAATTAGCCTTGGAATGAATTAAACCATGAATTATATTCTGCACGATAAAATATAAAGATTTCACAGTGATCTTCTGTATTGTTTTTTTTTTTTTTTTAGTTACTACTAGTCTACATTAGTGTAGTAAAACCATGTTTTACTTTACTACATGTATACATGTGAGGACGAGTATGGCGAGTATAGAATACTATAGATTAAAAAAGTAGCTATATAGCGAATATGTGCATATTAACAGCCTTGAATTAACCATAATTTAATATTATTACTGTAACATATCTAACTGTTAATAAATTAAGTGCATCAGCAATCATAAATCAAAGAACAAATTTCTTAGAAATATAATACATAGGTGACGAGGATCACTCGTCGCTTTGTGTAAGTATCAGTACGAAACAGGCAGTCAGTTTATCCTGTTGTAAAATACATTTTGCCAAAATCGCATTTTATAAAAGACACATTTTAGTCAGACATCAAATAAATAAAATATGAGCTTTTATGGACAAAGTATTTAGTACTTATTCAAACAACAAGATCTTTATTTACCCAAAAGTTCGTTCAGCAGCTGCTGTCTGATGTGCGGCCGCTGCGGAGCTTCAGTTGATTCAATGAATATAGAGGGGGAACAGGCATCATCGCCTCCCACCACCACCTGCATGCAATCCCCGTCTCATTCACCCTCATTCACCCCCGGTTCCATTCTCGCCCAGCCTGCAAAGATAAGAGACTCTGTTTATAAGACTGTTCCACGTTACCTGCAATTTTCAGCTATCCAGATACTCACCTGCCATTATCCATTGTTCACCATCTGCAATAAACTCTTTAAACTTACCCGTCTGTGTCTTCCTGATCTGTGACAGAAGACCAGACCAAACATGCTGCAAGAAACTCCCGTCACCACAGCAGCGGCGACTTCTCCGCCAGCCCCTCCCATTCCACGGATCAGTTCATCTCCACTCACTACATCCACCACGCCTGCTTCTTCGTCCTCTGCCTCTGTATGTCCCATGGCCCAGCCAGCGCCCATCTCAGACGAGGAGGGTGAGTGCAATGTGTTTATGTTGCAATGTGAGCTTTACATGGAGATGAATCCCGGGAAATTTCCCATCGATCGAACAAAAGTGGCATTCGTCATCTCTCTCCTCAGCGGACGAGCCCTTCGCTGGGCACATGCCCTATGGAAGGATCGTGGTCCGGTTACACAGACGTTCTCCGCCTTCTCAGCTCACTTCTTAGAAGTTTTTTCTCAGTCCTCTAATGCCATATCAGTGCAAGATCAAATGTTTCGGAAAAAACAAGGTAAATCCTCAGTTTCATCTTATGCCTTGCAGTTTCGCACTCTCGCAGTCACATGTGGGTGGAACGAATCAGCGCTGATCACGGCGTATCGTCACGGATTAAATCCGGAGATCTGTTTACAACAGGCTGTCTATGACGACGTCGTGGGTCTCGAGAACATCATTCAGCACTCCATCCGTGTGGATCAACGCCGCACTGCCTGTCAGCTCGATATCCCTGCATAACCTCCTCCTCGCCCACCATCAGGCGCCAACCTTCCAGCACCAGAACCCATGGATATTGGGTCCAACCATCTGTCCTCGTCTGAGCGACAACGCCGAATCTCTAATCATCTCCGCATGTATTGTGGAGCCACCGGCCATCAACCTGTCCCATCCGTCCTCCTCGGCCAGCGGTGAGTACAGTCCGTCTCCCGTTACCCATCTCTTCAAAGAAGTATACACCAGTGACCATTACTTACCAACACCGATCTCTTCCAGTACAAGCCTTGATTGACTCCGGTTCTGCAGGCAACTTTATCGCTCTGTCCACACTTTCAACGATTCCAGACTCGTCAGAGAGCTATTCCTCACACTCTTCACGTACAGTCCAGAGAAACCGCTGGGCTGAGGACGAATCGGACACCGTAGCCCGGATATGGTGTTACAAGATCGTCCATCTTCATCGGGAGGAAATATCGTTTCTGGTGCTGGAAGGTTCTACTGCTGAGATCATCCTGGGACGCCCGTGGTTGGAAAGTCACACCCCCAACATCCAGTGGTCCTCCGGTGAGATCTTGCAGTGGGGAGAGAACTGTTTTAGCCATTGTCTTCTCTCAGTCAAGAAATCCTCACGCCCATCTTCTGTTCCCCTTGCATCCACTTCTGTCGAGAGTCCACCTGTCGTTAATCTACCTGAGATCCCCACTCCTTACCGGGCGTTCCAGGATGTCTTCAATAAGCAGCTGGCCACCACACTTCCACCTCATCGGCCATGGGACTGTGCGATCGACCTGCTGCCTGGGGCGGTACTCCCGCATGGTAAGATCTATCCATTGTCCATCCCGGAACAGAAGGCCATAGAGGGGTACATCAAGGAGGCGCTACAACAAGGTTACATCCGTCCATCTACCTCGCCTGCCGCATCCAGCTTTTTCTTTGTTGGGAAAAAGGATGGAGGCTTGTGCCCCCGCATCGATTACCGGACTCTCAATCAACTGTCAAATTCTGTTATCCCCTTCCTCAAGTTCGAGGTGCTCACCTATTTACCAAGCTAGACCTTCGTAGTGCCTATAACCTGATTGGGATTCGCAAAGGAGACGAGTGGAAGGCGCGTTACCTGTCTAATTCTAATCATCATCACCTGCCACCACCACCTGCATGCAATCCCCGTCTCACACCATAAAAGAGTCACCCATTCACCTCTTCAGTTGTCTGGTCTCGTCGCTACTAACGACTTCAGACTCCCGCCATTCCAAAGACTACCTACCTGCTACTTACCTGCCTCGTGATCCTCTCCCAGCCCGTCATCTGTCTGCACTCTGGTTCTGGTCCGGTTCTTCTGATCCCCGTCATCCGTCTGCCTTCCATTCTCGCCCAGCCTGCAGAGATAAGAGACTCTGTTTATAAGACTGTTCCACGTTACCTGCAATTCTCAGCTATCCAGACACTCACCTGCCATTATCCATTGTTCACCATCTGCAATAAACTCTTTTTAAACTTACCCATCTGTGTCTTCCCGATCTGTGACAACTACCATGACTACAACATTATTATTTTTTTTATTTAATGTTCAAATAATGTTTTGGCAGATAGAACCTTGTAATTCTAAGCGAAACGTGTTTTTTTAGAATTAGAAGGTTCTATCTGCATTTGACCCATTCTAAAAATCCCCATTTACAAATTTGAGAGGATTTTGATATTGTATATTTAGAATACATTAAGGGTCCCTGTTATTTTCATGTTTGAATGAAATTTGTTCCCCATATAAATTTTCCTATACTGTATGTAATGCAAAAACTTTGAAGCTCAATATCTCAAAACTGTTCAGAAAGCAGATAGAATCTTATAATTCCTAGGGGACGATTACACACTATTTAAAATCAAAAAAGTGAAATCACAATCAATCCCCCCTTTAATGGAATATTTGTCATTTAGTTTTTACCATTATTTGAAAAAAAAAGCCTTAAAACGATGTTCAAAAAATAGGCAATGTTAAAAAAAACTTTTAATAATAATAAAAATATTATATTAAAATCGCCAGTAGGTGGCGTAACTCACTGTCTTTATGAGTGAGTCAGAGTCATTCACTGAATCTCATGATTTGTTCAAATCCACAGATTTTGTTGCAAAATCGAGCAATAAGCCTAACTATAGTGTTTTAAATGTAGTACATCGCTTATGCTACTTTTTTTATTTTTAAACTGTTAAAAATAAAAAATCAATGTCACATTTGAAATCGTGTGGATATTCCATTCGGGAAACATTGCATCAATATTAAAAACACAGCCTGCAATTTGTTCACAGATTTAGTCACAAAAACACCGCAAGCAGCTCGTGCCAGAACACAGACCGACTGAATGACACTTCAATTTAAATTTAAGTAGAAAATCTCAAATGAAGATCACTGAACTCCCACTTGTCTGTGTTTTCAGATCCTCTGTGCTTCTTCAGCAGTGTATACTATTCAGCAGCAGATACTATTGAAAAGACCGGGTAAAAACATGTTCTATAACAGTAAAGCTCTGATTTGCGGTTTAAATGATAGACCAACGCTACTTTTGCGTCATCGAAGGGTAACGCCCCCTTTTTGGGGAAAACACCTCTATACTGTCTATGGGAAAACAAACGGATTCCCATGAGAACAGAACTCGCACTAGATCTGCAAAGTTTCTTGATAGCAAAAATGGCACAAACTTAAAGAAGCTAACGTTACTGAATACGGGGTTACAGAGGTTTCCCTTTGAAATGGTCGAAAACTGGATTAATGACCCCACACAGCGGCCAAATATGGACTATTCAGACATCTAACGTTACCACTATCTCGTGGAATCACCAAGTAAGTAGCCTTTTTTATTTATTTATCATTTACACACTCACAGTAGCCTATTACAAACTACTAGACGATGAGGCCATGTCACTTGGATCATATTTAACTTGATTTAAGCTATTGACAGTTTTGTTGTCGACTAGCTATTAGAAAGACTAGCTGTTAGCAGCTAACGTTACCTTATTAGACTATGTCAATAGCTTAAATCAAGTTAAATATGATCCATTCATCGTCTAGTTTGTCATACTGTGAGTGTTAATGAAAAAAAAGGCTACTTACTTGGTGATTCCACGAGATAGTGGTAACGTTAGATGTCTGAATAGTCCATATTTGGCCGCTGTGTGGGGTCATTAATCCAGTTTTCGACCATTTCAAAGGGACACCTCTGTAACCCCGTATTCAGTAACGTTAGCTTCTATAAGTTTGTGCAATTTTTGCTATCAAGAAACTTTGCAGATCTAGTGCGAGTTCTGTTCTCATGGGAATCCGTTTGTTTTCCCATAGACAGTATAGAGGTGTTTTCCCCAAAAAGGGGGCGTTACCCTTCGATGACGCAAAAGTAGCGTTGGTCTATCATTTAAACCGCAAATCAGAGCTTTACTGTTATAGAACATGTTTTTACCCGGTCTTTTCAATAGTATCTGCTGCTGAATAGTATACACTGCTGAAGAAGCACAGAGGATCTGAAAACACAGACAAGTGGGAGTTCAGTGATCTTCATTTGAGATTTTCTACTTAAATTTAAATTGAAGTGTCATTCAGTCGGTCTGTGTTCTGGCACGAGCTGCTTGCGGTGTTTTTGTGACTAAATCTGTGAACAAATTGCAGGCTGTGTTTTTAATATTGATGCAATGTTTCCCGAATGGAATATCCACACGATTTCAAATGTGACATTGATTTTTTATTTTTAACAGTTTAAAAATAAAAAAAGTAGCATAAGCGATGTACTACATTTAAAACACTATAGTTAGGCTTATTGCTCGATTTTGCAACAAAATCTGTGGATTTGAACAAATCATGAGATTCAGTGAATGACTCTGACTCACTCATAAAGACAGTGAGTTACGCCACCTACTGGCGATTTTAATATAATATTTTTATTATTATTAAAAGTTTTTTTTAACATTGCCTATTTTTTGAACATCGTTTTAAGGCTTTTTTTTTCAAATAATGGTAAAAACTAAATGACAAATATTCCATTAAAGGGGGGATTGATTGTGATTTCACTTTTTTGATTTTAAATAGTGTGTAATCGTCCCCTAGGAATTATAAGATTCTATCTGCTTTCTGAACAGTTTTGAGATATTGAGCTTCAAAGTTTTTGCATTACATACAGTATAGGAAAATTTATATGGGGAACAAATTTCATTCAAACATGAAAATAACAGGGACCCTTAATGTATTCTAAATATACAATATCAAAATCCTCTCAAATTTGTAAATGGGGATTTTTAGAATGGGTCAAATGCAGATAGAACCTTCTAATTCTAAAAAAACACGTTTCGCTTAGAATTACAAGGTTCTATCTGCCAAAACATTATTTGAACATTAAATAAAAAAAATAATAATGTTGTAGTCATGGTAGTTGTCACAGATCGGGAAGACACAGATGGGTAAGTTTAAAAAGAGTTTATTGCAGATGGTGAACAATGGATAATGGCAGGTGAGTGTCTGGATAGCTGAGAATTGCAGGTAACGTGGAACAGTCTTATAAACAGAGTCTCTTATCTCTGCAGGCTGGGCGAGAATGGAAGGCAGACGGATGACGGGGATCAGAAGAACCGGACCAGAACCAGAGTGCAGACAGATGACGGGCTGGGAGAGGATCACGAGGCAGGTAAGTAGCAGGTAGGTAGTCTTTGGAATGGCGGGAGTCTGAAGTCGTTAGTAGCGACGAGACCAGACAACTGAAGAGGTGAATGGGTGACTCTTTTATGGTGTGAGACGGGGATTGCATGCAGGTGGTGGTGGCAGGTGATGATGATTAGAATTAGACAGGTAACGCGCCTTCCACTCGTCTCCTTTGCGAATCCCAATCAGGTTATAGGCACTACGAAGGTCTAGCTTGGTAAATAGGTGAGCACCTCGAACTTGAGGAAGGGGATAACAGAATTTGACAGTTGATTGAGAGTCCGGTAATCGATGCGGGGGCACAAGCCTCCATCCTTTTTCCCAACAAAGAAAAAGCTGGATGCGGCAGGCGAGGTAGATGGACGGATGTAACCTTGTTGTAGCGCCTCCTTGATGTACCCCTCTATGGCCTTCTGTTCCGGGATGGACAATGGATAGATCTTACCATGCGGGAGTACCGCCCCAGGCAGCAGGTCGATCGCACAGTCCCATGGCCGATGAGGTGGAAGTGTGGTGGCCAGCTGCTTATTGAAGACATCCTGGAACGCCCGGTAAGGAGTGGGGATCTCAGGTAGATTAACGACAGGTGGACTCTCGACAGAAGTGGATGCAAGGGGAACAGAAGATGGGCGTGAGGATTTCTTGACTGAGAGAAGACAATGGCTAAAACAGTTCTCTCCCCACTGCAAGATCTCACCGGAGGACCACTGGATGTTGGGGGTGTGACTTTCCAACCACGGGCGTCCCAGGATGATCTCAGCAGTAGAACCTTCCAGCACCAGAAACGATATTTCCTCCCGATGAAGATGGACGATCTTGTAACACCATATCCGGGCTACGGTGTCCGATTCGTCCTCAGCCCAGCGGTTTCTCTGGACTGTACGTGAAGAGTGTGAGGAATAGCTCTCTGACGAGTCTGGAATCGTTGAAAGTGTGGACAGAGCGATAAAGTTGCCTGCAGAACCGGAGTCAATCAAGGCTTGTACTGGAAGAGATCGGTGTTGGTAAGTAATGGTCACTGGTGTATACTTCTTTGAAGAGATGGGTAACGGGAGACGGACTGTACTCACCGCTGGCCGAGGAGGACGGATGGGACAGGTTGATGGCCGGTGGCTCCACAATACATGCGGAGATGATTAGAGATTCGGCGTTGTCGCTCAGACGAGGACAGATGGTTGGACCCAATATCCATGGGTTCTGGTGCTGGAAGGTTGGCGCCTGATGGTGGGCGAGGAGGAGGTTATGCAGGGATATCGAGCTGACAGGCAGTGCGGCGTTGATCCACACGGATGGAGTGCTGAATGATGTTCTCGAGACCCACGACGTCGTCATAGACAGCCTGTTGTAAACAGATCTCCGGATTTAATCCGTGACGATACGCCGTGATCAGCGCTGATTCGTTCCACCCACATGTGACTGCGAGAGTGCGAAACTGCAAGGCATAAGATGAAACTGAGGATTTACCTTGTTTTTTCCGAAACATTTGATCTTGCACTGATATGGCATTAGAGGACTGAGAAAAAACTTCTAAGAAGTGAGCTGAGAAGGCGGAGAACGTCTGTGTAACCGGACCACGATCCTTCCATAGGGCATGTGCCCAGCGAAGGGCTCGTCCGCTGAGGAGAGAGATGACGAATGCCACTTTTGTTCGATCGATGGGAAATTTCCCGGGATTCATCTCCATGTAAAGCTCACATTGCAACATAAACACATTGCACTCACCCTCCTCGTCTGAGATGGGCGCTGGCTGGGCCATGGGACATACAGAGGCAGAGGACGAAGAAGCAGGCGTGGTGGATGTAGTGAGTGGAGATGAACTGATCCGTGGAATGGGAGGGGCTGGCGGAGAAGTCGCCGCTGCTGTGGTGACGGGAGTTTCTTGCAGCATGTTTGGTCTGGTCTTCTGTCACAGATCAGGAAGACACAGACGGGTAAGTTTAAAGAGTTTATTGCAGATGGTGAACAATGGATAATGGCAGGTGAGTATCTGGATAGCTGAAAATTGCAGGTAACGTGGAACAGTCTTATAAACAGAGTCTCTTATCTTTGCAGGCTGGGCGAGAATGGAACCGGGGGTGAATGAGGGTGAATGAGACGGGGATTGCATGCAGGTGGTGGTGGGAGGCGATGATGCCTGTTCCCCCTCTATATTCATTGAATCAACTGAAGCTCCGCAGCGGCCGCACATCAGACAGCAGCTGCTGAACGAACTTTTGGGTAAATAAAGATCTTGTTGTTTGAATAAGTACTAAATACTTTGTCCATAAAAGCTCATATTTTATTTATTTGATGTCTGACTAAAATGTGTCTTTTATAAAATGCGATTTTGGCAAAATGTATTTTACAACAGGATAAACTGACTGCCTGTTTCGTACTGATACTTACACAAAGCGACGAGTGATCCTCGTCACCTATGTATTATATTTCTAAGAAATTTGTTCTTTGATTTATGATTGCTGATGCACTTAATTTATTAACAGTTAGATATGTTACAGTAATAATATTAAATTATGGTTAATTCAAGGCTGTTAATATGCACATATTCGCTATATAGCTACTTTTTTAATCTATAGTATTCTATACTCGCCATACTCGTCCTCACATGTATACATGTAGTAAAGTAAAACATGGTTTTACTACACTAATGTAGACTAGTAGTAACTAAAAAAAAAAAAAAAACAATACAGAAGATCACTGTGAAATCTTTATATTTTATCGTGCAGAATATAATTCATGGTTTAATTCATTCCAAGGCTAATTTGTTTGATCCAAAATACATCAAAAACAGTAATATTGTGAAATATTTTTTTACGATTTAAAATAACTGTTTTCCATTTTGATATATTTTAAAATGTAATATATTTCTGTGATCAAAGCTGAATTTTCAGCATCATTTCTCCAGTTCAGTAAGTAAGTAAGTAAGTAAGTAAGCAAACTTTATTTATATAGCACTTTTCAGAGACATTAAGTGTCACAAAGTGCTTCACAGTAAAAAACAAATAATAATAAAAAAAATAATAATAAAGTGTTTACTAAAATTTAGTCCAAAGCTCTCAAATTTTGAGTCCAAAGCTCTCAAGGCTAATGGAAGAGAGATCCAGAGCCTTGGAGCCACCACACAGAACGCACGATCACCTCTTGTTTTAAGACGTGTTCTAGGAACAGTCAAAAGGTCTTGGCCTGAAGACCTCAAGGAGCGACCGGGAGAGTGAATGTGAAAAAGGTCCTGGATGTAAGATGGTGCTTGACGGTGGAGGGCTCTGTAGGTAATGGTTAAAATTTTAAACTGCACTCTAAAACTAATTGGGAGCCAATGAAGAGCCTTAAGCACATGAGTGATATGTGATCTTCTGTTTGTCTTTGCCAAAAGTCTTGCAGCAGCATTCTGTACAACTTGCAGTTTATCCATGGAGGATTTGTTTAAGCAAGTGTACAGTGCATTGCAATAGTCCAGACGAGAGGAAATAAAAGCATGAACAAGCATCTCCAGCTCTTCTTTAGAAACCACTGATCTAATCTTAGCGATGTTCCTGAGATGAAAAAAACAGGAACGAACCACAGATTAAACATGACTGCTAAAACTCATCGATTTATCAAAAATGACACCCAAATTTCGTAGCACATCACCATCTGAGGATGATAAAGCCCCAATGGCCTGCCTAATCTTTGGAGTAATGTTATCAGGAGCCATAATCAGCACCTCAGTTTTGTCTGAATTTAGCTGCAAAAAGTTATCTGACATCCATTTATTGATGGAGGCTAAGCAATTGTTCAACAGTGGCAGTTTATCCAGCCTATCAGGGCTAAAAGATAAATAAAGCTGAATATCATCAGCATAGCAATGGTAAGATATCTCTCCAAAACTAGCAATAATCTTTCAGAGTGTAAGCATATATTGACTAAACAGCAGGGGGCCGAGCACAGAACCTTGGGGCACACCACAGGATAAAGGAGCAGAGTCTGACATATAAGGCCCAATGGATACAGAGAAACGTCTCGGTTACGTATGTAACCCTCGTTCCCTGAGTAGGGAACGGAGACGTTACGTCTCCCTGCCACTTCTGCTGTATCGCTGGGTAGATGCCGAGTTCAGTCTTGGCTCCTCAGCGAAGACATACTGCGGTTGCGTTCTCTTCCTCCTTTTATACTCACGGAGTAGGGCGGAGTACGCTATGCAAATTTCCGCAGCCCCAAGGCATTGCATGCCATTGGCTCGTGTTTAAATACTCGAAGAGGATTGGCTTTCTATGCGAAACCCCCAATCTCCGTCACTTCTGACGTAACGTCTCCGTTCCCTACTCAGGGAACGAGGGTTACATACGTAACCGAGACGTTTCTCTGTATCCATTGGGCCTTATATGTCAGACTCTGCTCCTTTATCCTGTGGTGTGCCCCAAGGTTCTGTGCTCGGCCCCCTGCTGTTTAGTCAATATATGCTTACACTCTGAAAGATTATTGCTAGTTTTGGAGAGATATCTTACCATTGCTATGCTGATGATATTCAGCTTTATTTATCTTTTAGCCCTGATAGGCTGGATAAACTGCCACTGTTGAACAATTGCTTAGCCTCCATCAATAAATGGATGTCAGATAACTTTTTGCAGCTAAATTCAGACAAAACTGAGGTGCTGATTATGGCTCCTGATAACATTACTCCAAAGATTAGGCAGGCCATTGGGGCTTTATCATCCTCAGATGGTGATGTGCTACGAAATTTGGGTGTCATTTTTGATAAATCGATGAGTTTTAGCAGTCATGTTTAATCTGTGGTTCGTTCCTGTTTTTTTCATCTCAGGAACATCGCTAAGATTAGATCAGTGGTTTCTAAAGAAGAGCTGGAGATGCTTGTTCATGCTTTTATTTCCTCTCGTCTGGACTATTGCAATGCACTGTACACTTGCTTAAACAAATCCTCCATGGATAAACTGCAAGTTGTACAGAATGCTGCTGCAAGACTTTTGGCAAAGACAAACAGAAGATCACATATCACTCATGTGCTTAAGGCTCTTCATTGGCTCCCAATTAGTTTTAGAGTGCAGTTTAAAATTTTAACCATTACCTACAGAGCCCTCCACCGTCAAGCACCATCTTACATCCAGGACCTTTTTCACATTCACTCTCCCGGTCGCTCCTTGAGGTCTTCAGGCCAAGACCTTTTGACTGTTCCTAGAACACGTCTTAAAACAAGAGGTGATCGTGCGTTCTGTGTGGTGGCTCCAAGGCTCTGGATCTCTCTTCCATTAGCCTTGAGAGCTTTGGACTCAAAATTTGAGAGCTTTGGACTAAATTTTAGTAAACACTTTATTATTATTTTTTTTATTATTATTTGTTTTTTACTGTGAAGCACTTTGTGACACTTAATGTCTCTGAAAAGTGCTATATAAATAAAGTTTGCTTACTTACTTACTTACTTACTTACTGAACTGGAGAAATGATGCTGAAAATTCAGCTTTGATCACAGAAATATATTACATTTTAAAATATATCAAAATGGAAAACAGTTATTTTAAATCGTAAAAAAATATTTCACAATATTACTGTTTTTGATGTATTTTGGATCAAACAAATTAGCCTTGGAATGAATTAAACCATGAATTATATTCTGCACGATAAAATATAAAGATTTCACAGTGATCTTCTGTATTGTTTTTTTTTTTTTTTTAGTTACTACTAGTCTACATTAGTGTAGTAAAACCATGTTTTACTTTACTACATGTATACATGTGAGGACGAGTATGGCGAGTATAGAATACTATAGATTAAAAAAGTAGCTATATAGCGAATATGTGCATATTAACAGCCTTGAATTAACCATAATTTAATATTATTACTGTAACATATCTAACTGTTAATAAATTAAGTGCATCAGCAATCATAAATCAAAGAACAAATTTCTTAGAAATATAATACATAGGTGACGAGGATCACTCGTCGCTTTGTGTAAGTATCAGTACGAAACAGGCAGTCAGTTTATCCTGTTGTAAAATACATTTTGCCAAAATCGCATTTTATAAAAGACACATTTTAGTCAGACATCAAATAAATAAAATATGAGCTTTTATGGACAAAGTATTTAGTACTTATTCAAACAACAAGATCTTTATTTACCCAAAAGTTCGTTCAGCAGCTGCTGTCTGATGTGCGGCCGCTGCGGAGCTTCAGTTGATTCAATGAATATAGAGGGGGAACAGGCATCATCGCCTCCCACCACCACCTGCATGCAATCCCCGTCTCATTCACCCTCATTCACCCCCGGTTCCATTCTCGCCCAGCCTGCAAAGATAAGAGACTCTGTTTATAAGACTGTTCCACGTTACCTGCAATTTTCAGCTATCCAGATACTCACCTGCCATTATCCATTGTTCACCATCTGCAATAAACTCTTTAAACTTACCCGTCTGTGTCTTCCTGATCTGTGACAGAAGACCAGACCAAACATGCTGCAAGAAACTCCCGTCACCACAGCAGCGGCGACTTCTCCGCCAGCCCCTCCCATTCCACGGATCAGTTCATCTCCACTCACTACATCCACCACGCCTGCTTCTTCGTCCTCTGCCTCTGTATGTCCCATGGCCCAGCCAGCGCCCATCTCAGACGAGGAGGGTGAGTGCAATGTGTTTATGTTGCAATGTGAGCTTTACATGGAGATGAATCCCGGGAAATTTCCCATCGATCGAACAAAAGTGGCATTCGTCATCTCTCTCCTCAGCGGACGAGCCCTTCGCTGGGCACATGCCCTATGGAAGGATCGTGGTCCGGTTACACAGACGTTCTCCGCCTTCTCAGCTCACTTCTTAGAAGTTTTTTCTCAGTCCTCTAATGCCATATCAGTGCAAGATCAAATGTTTCGGAAAAAACAAGGTAAATCCTCAGTTTCATCTTATGCCTTGCAGTTTCGCACTCTCGCAGTCACATGTGGGTGGAACGAATCAGCGCTGATCACGGCGTATCGTCACGGATTAAATCCGGAGATCTGTTTACAACAGGCTGTCTATGACGACGTCGTGGGTCTCGAGAACATCATTCAGCACTCCATCCGTGTGGATCAACGCCGCACTGCCTGTCAGCTCGATATCCCTGCATAACCTCCTCCTCGCCCACCATCAGGCGCCAACCTTCCAGCACCAGAACCCATGGATATTGGGTCCAACCATCTGTCCTCGTCTGAGCGACAACGCCGAATCTCTAATCATCTCCGCATGTATTGTGGAGCCACCGGCCATCAACCTGTCCCATCCGTCCTCCTCGGCCAGCGGTGAGTACAGTCCGTCTCCCGTTACCCATCTCTTCAAAGAAGTATACACCAGTGACCATTACTTACCAACACCGATCTCTTCCAGTACAAGCCTTGATTGACTCCGGTTCTGCAGGCAACTTTATCGCTCTGTCCACACTTTCAACGATTCCAGACTCGTCAGAGAGCTATTCCTCACACTCTTCACGTACAGTCCAGAGAAACCGCTGGGCTGAGGACGAATCGGACACCGTAGCCCGGATATGGTGTTACAAGATCGTCCATCTTCATCGGGAGGAAATATCGTTTCTGGTGCTGGAAGGTTCTACTGCTGAGATCATCCTGGGACGCCCGTGGTTGGAAAGTCACACCCCCAACATCCAGTGGTCCTCCGGTGAGATCTTGCAGTGGGGAGAGAACTGTTTTAGCCATTGTCTTCTCTCAGTCAAGAAATCCTCACGCCCATCTTCTGTTCCCCTTGCATCCACTTCTGTCGAGAGTCCACCTGTCGTTAATCTACCTGAGATCCCCACTCCTTACCGGGCGTTCCAGGATGTCTTCAATAAGCAGCTGGCCACCACACTTCCACCTCATCGGCCATGGGACTGTGCGATCGACCTGCTGCCTGGGGCGGTACTCCCGCATGGTAAGATCTATCCATTGTCCATCCCGGAACAGAAGGCCATAGAGGGGTACATCAAGGAGGCGCTACAACAAGGTTACATCCGTCCATCTACCTCGCCTGCCGCATCCAGCTTTTTCTTTGTTGGGAAAAAGGATGGAGGCTTGTGCCCCCGCATCGATTACCGGACTCTCAATCAACTGTCAAATTCTGTTATCCCCTTCCTCAAGTTCGAGGTGCTCACCTATTTACCAAGCTAGACCTTCGTAGTGCCTATAACCTGATTGGGATTCGCAAAGGAGACGAGTGGAAGGCGCGTTACCTGTCTAATTCTAATCATCATCACCTGCCACCACCACCTGCATGCAATCCCCGTCTCACACCATAAAAGAGTCACCCATTCACCTCTTCAGTTGTCTGGTCTCGTCGCTACTAACGACTTCAGACTCCCGCCATTCCAAAGACTACCTACCTGCTACTTACCTGCCTCGTGATCCTCTCCCAGCCCGTCATCTGTCTGCACTCTGGTTCTGGTCCGGTTCTTCTGATCCCCGTCATCCGTCTGCCTTCCATTCTCGCCCAGCCTGCAGAGATAAGAGACTCTGTTTATAAGACTGTTCCACGTTACCTGCAATTCTCAGCTATCCAGACACTCACCTGCCATTATCCATTGTTCACCATCTGCAATAAACTCTTTTTAAACTTACCCATCTGTGTCTTCCCGATCTGTGACAACTACCATGACTACAACATTATTATTTTTTTTATTTAATGTTCAAATAATGTTTTGGCAGATAGAACCTTGTAATTCTAAGCGAAACGTGTTTTTTTAGAATTAGAAGGTTCTATCTGCATTTGACCCATTCTAAAAATCCCCATTTACAAATTTGAGAGGATTTTGATATTGTATATTTAGAATACATTAAGGGTCCCTGTTATTTTCATGTTTGAATGAAATTTGTTCCCCATATAAATTTTCCTATACTGTATGTAATGCAAAAACTTTGAAGCTCAATATCTCAAAACTGTTCAGAAAGCAGATAGAATCTTATAATTCCTAGGGGACGATTACACACTATTTAAAATCAAAAAAGTGAAATCACAATCAATCCCCCCTTTAATGGAATATTTGTCATTTAGTTTTTACCATTATTTGAAAAAAAAAGCCTTAAAACGATGTTCAAAAAATAGGCAATGTTAAAAAAAACTTTTAATAATAATAAAAATATTATATTAAAATCGCCAGTAGGTGGCGTAACTCACTGTCTTTATGAGTGAGTCAGAGTCATTCACTGAATCTCATGATTTGTTCAAATCCACAGATTTTGTTGCAAAATCGAGCAATAAGCCTAACTATAGTGTTTTAAATGTAGTACATCGCTTATGCTACTTTTTTTATTTTTAAACTGTTAAAAATAAAAAATCAATGTCACATTTGAAATCGTGTGGATATTCCATTCGGGAAACATTGCATCAATATTAAAAACACAGCCTGCAATTTGTTCACAGATTTAGTCACAAAAACACCGCAAGCAGCTCGTGCCAGAACACAGACCGACTGAATGACACTTCAATTTAAATTTAAGTAGAAAATCTCAAATGAAGATCACTGAACTCCCACTTGTCTGTGTTTTCAGATCCTCTGTGCTTCTTCAGCAGTGTATACTATTCAGCAGCAGATACTATTGAAAAGACCGGGTAAAAACATGTTCTATAACAGTAAAGCTCTGATTTGCGGTTTAAATGATAGACCAACGCTACTTTTGCGTCATCGAAGGGTAACGCCCCCTTTTTGGGGAAAACACCTCTATACTGTCTATGGGAAAACAAACGGATTCCCATGAGAACAGAACTCGCACTAGATCTGCAAAGTTTCTTGATAGCAAAAATTGCACAAACTTATAGAAGCTAACGTTACTGAATACGGGGTTACAGAGGTGTCCCTTTGAAATGGTCGAAAACTGGATTAATGACCCCACACAGCGGCCAAATATGGACTATTCAGACATCTAACGTTACCACTATCTCGTGGAATCACCAAGTAAGTAGCCTTTTTTTTCATTAACACTCACAGTATGACAAACTAGACGATGAATGGATCATATTTAACTTGATTTAAGCTATTGACATAGTCTAATAAGGTAACGTTAGCTGCTAACAGCTAGTCTTTCTAATAGCTAGTCGACAACAAAACTGTCAATAGCTTAAATCAAGTTAAATATGATCCAAGTGACATGGCCTCATCGTCTAGTAGTTTGTAATAGGCTACTGTGAGTGTGTAAATGATAAATAAATAAAAAAGGCTACTTACTTGGTGATTCCACGAGATAGTGGTAACGTTAGATGTCTGAATAGTCCATATTTGGCCGCTGTGTGGGGTCATTAATCCAGTTTTCGACCATTTCAAAGGGAAACCTCTGTAACCCCGTATTCAGTAACGTTAGCTTCTTTAAGTTTGTGCCATTTTTGCTATCAAGAAACTTTGCAGATCTAGTGCGAGTTCTGTTCTCATGGGAATCCGTTTGTTTTCCCATTGACAGTATAGAGGTGTTTTCCCCCAAAAGGGGGCGTTACCCTTCGATGACGCAAAAGTGGCGTTGGTCTATTGAATTCTGGCATTTGTGGCCACAGCAGATTAAACTGACACTTTCATTTTTTATTTCAATTTCAGTCGACAAATTTCTACACTTACAAGAAATAAACCCTTGAGCTTTTATTTAGGAGAAAACAGATAGCCATGCTGATCGGGTGATTCCTGGCACCTTTTCTTTTTACAGTGTACACTCGGCTACTATCATATTGTTCTGTACCTCACTTACCTAGTAACCATAGTAACAGGTGCGCACGTTTTCTGCTATGAAGTGGAGCGTGAGGTGCAATCAATGCTGCATTAATTTTTAACTAGTCTAAAAAATTATTAACAGTTAATTTTGTTATGGTATGAACTTAATTTTGGTATGATATGAACTTAATTTAACTTAAAGGCAAACAAATATAATACCTTTGTAACGAAATCCAAGACTTTGTATACCAAATTGAAGGCTTTTAAGGCCATCATTTGAGATGATCAAATTTAAGATTTTTCCATGCTTTTAAGACCCACGGGTACCCTGAAAAAATATTAATATTTGCGAGTATGAAGTCACCCGAGAGAGGGTTTTTGTTAGTGCACATGATCCATTGGACATTTTTTTTAATCCTTCAAAGCAGTGTTTCTCATTCCTGCTCCTGTAGGCCCTCAAATACAAATTTTAGGTCATGCTACTAATGAGCTGATTAACTTATGCGTTGGATAAGGAAGAGATCCAAAAGTTGAAACATATAAGATGCCTGTGGTTATGTGTTCCATGAGGTGTGCGGTGTGAAAGGAAGTTTACATTTCACTTCTGCCCCTCTGCATCTAAGTTGTTTTCAGCCTACATGCACATGCTTCAAAAAGCACCAAAACCATCAATTTCCATATGCCTAAAAAGTGAGTGCAGTTTTTACAAGTTGCACTTTACTTTGAGCAACCTGCATGTGTCTGTATTTTATCTGAGTAAATAGAGCTTGGTGTTCTCAGTTTCTGTGCTGCATTTTGATCACACCATGGTGACAGGGAGCACCTGTGGACGAGAGGCATAGATAAGAGCTTGTCAGACATGGAGAAGCCACAGGACTCGTCACGGCATACCAATACTTCAGGACAAATAACTTCTCAAGGTAATTGTATTCCAAGGTCTCCCTCCAACAAGCTCTCAGCAACTGGAATTAGCTCAGATAATGCTGATCAATGATTCAAAAACAGTGCTGAATATCCATGGAAAGACTTACCCAATTGAGATTGAGGAGTCACGTGCCTATTTGGGCGGGGTCTGAGCCGGTCGTCCATGATGGTAGGAGACGCTATCGGTTACCAGGGGCAATGCCTTTAGAACACATAGACGCGACTAAATGTTCCAGAGCTCTTAAATTTTCGCGCATTTATTATTTTGGCAGGACAGAGACGGATCTAAGAATACGAGAAAAAAGGAAGAAAGTAAAGCAAATCAATGCTAAAAGATAAGGCGAAAGAAAAGGGACCTTGCAGGAACAAACTCACACAAAGTGCAAAACAAATGTATTTGGAGAAGCAGCATCAATATATTTATTCTTTTGCACTAATAACAGTATTATTAGGGGTTCAAGCACGAAGTGCTGAAACCCTGTAATTGTAAGGATTTTTATTATTTTTCTTCTGCCGTAAAACGCATCGTGCAGACCAAACCGTAAGTGCTGGAGCTCTGAAACTTTGTCAGATGGTAGTACAAAAATCGAGGAGAGGTTATCAAATTATGAGCCCAATTGGCCCATAGGTGGCGCTATAATAATCAATTGCACGAAACGGCTCATAACTCCTAGACCTTAAGTTGTAGACTCAAGTGTCTTATATCATTGGAAAGCTGGTCACCTGACGAAAAAAACGTATATTCGCGATTTCATTTCCGATTTCATTTCCGGTATGCAAATATTTCCACCATTTTGAATTTTGTTGAAAAACTACTTTTGCGAACTAGTCCCTGGTTTTTCGCCCGATCGGAACCAAACCACTGCAGAAATGTTCTAGATCAATAATTATCGGAAAAAAGTGGAAATTTTTATTTACGGTCGCTAGGGGACGCAAAATAAAGATTGTGGGAGGAGCCTATTTTACTAAAATGGCTATAACTTGAGAAGTAAATGAGATATATTCACTAAACTCAGAAAACATATGTTTGAGTTCAATTTGAGGTCACAGTAAAAAAAATCGCGTCGATTGAACACTAGGTGGCGCTATAACATTTAAAAAACATAAAAAGAGCTATGACCACATGACCTTTACCCCGATTAACTTGAAAATTGGTATGAAGTGTCTTGGTCCAAGGCCCCATGTATGTGTTTGAGGACATTGGCGTATCTCAAGTTTGAGCACCTATGAGACAGGATAATGGAGGCCGATCGGAACGAAACTCGATGGGCATGTTCGACTCATGGCCTTAGAAGTCTGTAAGAATTTTGAAAGAAATCGGCCACTAGTTGGCGCTAACGAGTTTAATGGCTCTGTAATCACGTGGTGTTGCACTCATCCCCACAAAATGCATATCATTTGATAGATCTCTTGATGATGAACAACTTTGCCTATAGAACCATTGCTGTCAATCAAATCATTTGTTAAATATTCACGAATATGTTAAAAACCTACTTTTGCAAACTAGTCCCTGGTTTTTTGCCCGATCGGAACCAGACCAGTCTAGGACAATTCTCTAGACTCTCTAGATTAATAATTATCAAAAAAGTTGAACTTTGTCATTTGTTTTTCTATAACAGGGTCATTTACAAAAGATGTGTGATAAAAATGCACCCAAAAGCCTATAAATCCTAAAGGAAAACTCAGAACTTCACAAAAATTGACGAGCATATGTGTCTTAACATTATTAAAAAGCATGCAAAGTTTCATGGAGATCGGACCATAGGTGGCACTATAACTGTTAAAAATGTTAAAAACAATGTATTCCCTATGGTAAATTGCCATTATTGAGTGTAAATGGTGTGTTCCATCTAAGATCATCTAATTTTCATATCTTAACGTTCAAAACCAGTGCAGTACAATTATCTGGACTCTCTAGATCAATAATTATCAAAAAGGTTGAACTTTGTCATTTGTTTTGCTATAACAGGGTCATTTACAAAAGGGGGCTTGACAAAATGCACCCAAAAGTCTATAAATCCTAAAGGAAAACTCAGAACTTCACAAAAATTGATGAGCATATGTGTCATAACATTATTAACAAGCAGTATTGGCTGTACAATTAGATGATCTTAGATGGAACACACCATTTACACTCAATAATGGTGTTTTCCATCTCTGATCATATCATAATGTTAAAACCAGTGCAGTACAATTCTCTGGACTCTTTAGATCAATAATTATAAGAAAAAGTTGAACTACTTCATCTGGATGGCTATAATAGGATGGCTTAAACATGTACTGTGTTGAAGCCATCTATTACTACACTTTCAGTGTCCCTGATAGCATTGATCTCTTCAATAAACAAGTCAGAACTCATGACATTAAATAATCATGAACATTTTCAGACAGATCGGACAAAATATGCCTATATAACAGTTAAAAAGGTGAAAATGATAGCAATATGACGGTCTATTAAGTCAATAAGTGGAGTTTTACTGCCCTCTGCTGTTCAAAATAGTCATTGTCTCACTACTCAAATATAATTAATATTATGACTTTATTAATTCACTATTTTAACATTTGCAATCACATTTAATCAAATATTAATATGACAACTCACATTAGGTCCTGAAGTTAAAAAATGTGTAATCTACACACACTCATTCTATTGTAGATAAATGATATTAATAACATGACATATTGTATATGAAGGCTGTAATACCACTGTTGTCACTGGTTTTAACATAGTTTTATATCATTAGATTACAAATAAATATGTGAATGAACATGCTTATAGACCAAATAACAAATAAACTATCCCAAACGGCCCCAATCACTCAGCAACATCAGGATTTAGTCAAAAATCAACTATTGAAGTGACAATTGAGTCACATTGGATCCTGAAGTTCAAAATGTCTGTACAATGAGTGTGTATAGATTAAATTAACAGCACTGTTGTCCACTAGATAGAGCAGCAGCATTAGACATTTGTAATCTTTTTATCAGCTTTCAGCATTGGCTAACAAACAAATGCTTTAAGCATTTTCTTTAATTAGTTTTATGTTATTAAATTGCAAAGAAATATGTGAAATGTTCATATACCATTTAAACAGATTTTTACAATAATATATCACAAAAGTGTGTGTGTGTGTGTGTGTGTGTGTGTGTGCGTGTGCGTGTGTGTGTGTGTGTGTGTGTGTGTGTGTAAAATCATGGTAAATCATGCTAGATTCATGGTAAATCATACTGGAACATGGTAAATCATGATAAATCATGCTAGAACATGGTAAATCGATGGACACCATGGTAAATCATGCTAGATTAATGGTAAATCATACTGGAACATGGTAAATCATGAAAAATCACCCTGAAATGTGGAAAAATTGTCTATTTCATCTATGATCTCAGTGGTTAAATGCTTGCTAGATAAGACAGTGTATTTTTATGCTTTGGTGCTTAAAGGCCTTAACTGCGTGAACCCCGATAAATGCTGCTTGCAGCTTTAATTATTTTATTATTATTACTTATGTTGTCCATGAAACTTATGTTGTCCAAATAGCCTATGTATTTCAGTTCTCAATAAATATTGTTAAGCCATATCAAGTTGTTTCAAACATTTATTTCAATGAAATAAAAAAGTAATGAACAAGGCACTCAAACAACACTTTTGCATATGTTCGTTAAGGCACAGCAAACAGTGACAAATGACAATCGTATACTAAAGGCATCAGCAAACCCAGCAATTCGGCGTCTTCTCGTCAGGTTAGACTCTCCCTGCTGTGTCCATTTCGGTAACCCCAAAAACTTAATTCCATTGTTTCTGTGTTTTCCAAATGTATCGTGTGAGTTACTGGAGGAATTTTTAACGCAGCAGTTACTTCCAGACATGGTAAAACAGTGCGGTATTGCGAGAAACTTCTCTACTACCGAGCTAAAAACACACGTAATCAATACTGTTTTGCCGTGGGAAACCTACCAACATGGCGGAAAGGGGAGGGGCACTGTAAAATGACGTCAACTCCTCATTCTCAATATTGACAGTGGTTCTCCCTGTGGAAATTTAAATAGACACAGGGTTATAAAACCAAATGCGACCTCTAGTTAAACTTGAAAAGTCTGTTAAAGGGTCCATTAAAGTATCACATATCATCAATCATACCTTGGTTTTGGAAAAAAACTCAAGAAATCTCACACATTAACTTTGTGCTCAATAACTGTTATAAATATGAGGGGGGTCCTTGGAAATTTTCTTTCGCCTGTAAGGGGTCCCTGGCTCCAAAATGTTTGAGAACCCCTGCATTAAAAGACACTGTATTTTATCATTGGGTCACCTTTGCATCATTGCATTCACCAAGCTAGCTAGCTAATGCTCACTTGATGTTTTGTTCAAATATTGGTAACACTTTAGAATACTGCATCTTACTTACTGCATAACTAATAAGGAATTAATGAAGAACTAATAGGTAATTATTTATTAACACTTAAGTCACTACTGTTAACTACTAAGGAAGATGTGTTAACTAATCAGTATGTAATATAATTTTATGTTTGTGTTAAGTATCAGTTAGTTAATCAATAGCTAATGTATTCTGTCATACCTCCTGAAGAACTACTATTAATTATCTATTAATTAAGGTTCAAGAAAAATAACTATGAAGTAACTACTTATTAACAGTCATACACAGTAGTCAGTTTGTCATTCTTCAGCACTAATAAGAAAGATAAGTGCAGACATTTACCTATAGGCTATGATCTGCAAATAAGCAAAAACATATCATGTATATTACACCTTATTATTATAAGGTTTTAGTAAGTTTACAGTAAGGTTTACAGTAAGTTTGATTTGAGTCAGAAGTATGTGGTAATTCTTTATTAATTACTAATGGTTTCCCTATACAGTAAGATACAGTATTCTAAAGTGTTACCCATTTGTCTTTCCTTCGCATATGCAGCTGTATTGCTTTTTTATTATTGTTATGGGCTTGAACTCCTCATAAGCCAACATTAAAACCTCTAACTCTGCTTCGGATAAGTACGTGGCACGTAACTTATACTCTTAGATTCCACGGTGACTACTGAATTCGGTGTTCCATTGAAAATGCCGTTATGTTCGCCGTGCACGCGCATTAACTTTTATTAGCAGGTTACTCAACACAGGTGTTTTGGAACCGACACACCCAGAGTAAGCAGGTTTTTGGTTAATCAATCTAGAGTTCAGGGTTAATCTGTTAACCCAGCTTTCTGGAATACACCCCTGCTCTAATTCACCTCTGCATAATATTATGATCTGTTGATTAACATTTGCCACTTCCCATGAGCTTGAACTAACTCCACAATCAGGAAACAAAGCTTATGTTGCAGACTGGCACAAGGTCATTCCAACCCTGGATGCTGAAAATGTAAGAGGGCCCCCTTGTGCAACACTGAGGTCTCATTTGCTGGCTGCATTATCTCTGTGTTAAAATCTCTTGCCTAGTTAGCATTTGCGATGATGGATGGCATTGCAGTAACCAAGATTACATCCTTCTTACCGAACATCCAAGAGCCCCGGAGTCTGATGATTGATTACTATTGCTTTATCTTGTACTGATTTGTCTTGTCTGCAACATGAAAAGGTGAGATTGGTAAAGCCCGGAACACACCAACCCGACGCCGATGAACTAGCGCTGATGAAAGCAGACTGTGTTGTCGCCTCTCGTCCGCTCTCGTTGGGATAAAAAGCTGCACACACCGAGAGAACTACAGACGACTGTCAGCTATAATGCGCGTTCTGTGCCTGCGTGTAATGAGCCAACTGTCTATTTCTGCAGAAAAGGAAAACCGACGCTGCCAGCTGCAGATGCACATACCGTAAACAAAGCAGCGCATGCTTACCGTTTTGAATATCAGTCCTGCTAAATGCTTTCTTTATTCCACTCCGCTGAAATGTTCGCCAAGGAACACTCAGGTAAGATGATGTAATATAAGAACAGCCTTCTATCTTTACCGTTTAGACTTCTTTGCTCGCTGTTTTGCTATTATTCTCGTGCATTATTCTTTCACTAAGCTAACCAGCCAATCAGAGTTCTCCCTTTCCCCAATGGCCCGACACCGATTCAACATGTCGAATCAGGCAAAACAAAGCCGACGAGGACTATTTTTAGGCGACGGCACGAAACCGTGCGGAACACACCAAGAAGACTTAGTTGGCCAACGCACAAAAACTGCCCGACAGCCGACCGTCGGCTTGGTGTGTTCCGGGCTTAAGTGGTCTAGAGTCATGTTATGAGTAAGAATGCCTTTATTATGCAAGGCTAGTTGTTTGTAAAAAAATGTTTGTAGTGTCATCACTGTTTGTAGTGTCATCTGTGTTTGTGTTTAGATTTTTCACTCAGTTTAACATTAAATAAATTGGATGTCATTGCTCTTGATAAATAATGAAAGGTGGATTCTCATTGTGCTTCCAAATGGACTTTGGCTGCATTTACACTTGGCATTGACATGCAACCTGTATCTGGATGTTATTTATATACACACACATTGAAAAGACAAGCATAAACACACTTCTGAGGCCGTATTCACAAAGAATTTTATCTTACCAATAGGATTACTTCTAAATCGCACACAAATATTTTAGCTAGGAGTTTTCTCTTAAAAGTTATTCACAACGCCTTTCAGACCTACTCTTAGTAAGGAAAAATGACAACTCCTAAACTAAGAACGAGTCTTCGTTGCAATGGATGACGTCAATTTTCATGCACAAGCTTCCTCGCAATGATCACGGTGATTGGTTGTTAGATGACAGGGACATAATGCGGAACATAAGTTAACACAGACGCAACAAATCATGGAATTACGACATCTAAATATGTCTGTGTCCTACACAAAATAATTATAAGAAAAAAAATATATAATGACATGTTTGTGCAGGCCTCAGTGAAGTGTAATTCTAAAAAGGCAGAGAGAAAAAAGTCATGAATGAAATTATTCAAGGTAGCCTAAGGGCCTGCAGTGTTCAGTTATCACGTCTTTTGCACGCTCAAGTTCGTTATTTTAAACTGTAGGCGCACCCGTTTTTTCCAAGCGCGTCCGTATGGAGCGCACCGTAGGTCACGTGACAAGAACCAACCCGAGCGCAACCGCCGGGAGAATGTGGCGCGCCTTGCGTTTTTAGGCACTATGTCTGAATGGTACCTAATACCCTAATGAAAACCTTCACTTGCCTAATAATGAAAAACGACACTTGCATTGGTTAATTGACATTATATTAGCCTAACTAGACTATTTAAAGCAAGGACATGTTGCTCCTATTGAAGTAATGTAAGAGTTGAATGACGGTGGATTATGAACTCGCCAAAATGCAAAAGAAAGCCCACATGGACGCAGGATCAGTTCCTGCTGCTGGCCCAGTTGGTGCTAGAATTTTTTTTAAAAAAACATAATGAAAGTGAAGTTCAGGACTGGGATTTCAAGCAAAACTAAGCATGAGACACGGGAGAGGATTTGTTTGCAGATGAATGCTGCATTCCTGCTTGTGTCGCGGACCCCGGACGACTGCGAGAGATGCTGGTATGCGCTACAATCTTTTGTGAATAGGTCTTAGTGAGTTAGGAGTCCTCCCGACTTCTTTTAAGCTGTCCCAGACTTAGGTGCTACTTTTAGGGCTAAAATGCTTTGTGAATTACTCTTAGTGAAAAAAATTAGAAGTCCTAAAGTTAGGAGTGACACGCCCATTATTTTTAGGAGTTGCTCCTAAATTCGCCCGTTAGGAGCTACTTTTAGCCTTAAAATTCTGTGTGAATACGGCCCCAGATGCAGTTTAGACAAGAAATTAAACATTCGAGGCGATCACCTGTATCAGAGTCAGTCATGAGATCTTAACGAAGAGCTGCACGCTGCTTTGACAGAGAAATAATCAGAACCGGAATTTTTAAATGTTTTAAATGTTGAATGTTTTTATTGTTTCAGGATGTTTATCAATCTCCAATTTCTGTCAATATAGTCATTGCACCCTATAACCGTAAACCAAGGTGATCGATGGTGTGACATGTTTAACATTATCAACCCAGTTATTTTTGCATGATTAAATCTGGAAGTTTTCCTTCATTTAAAAAACACAGTTTGAGGTAAGACTGGAGATTGCATATAAATGTGTAAGCAATTGGGACATCTTTACTCATAATCTGGTGTGCCACATACCTCATTTAAATATTATGCAGGAAACAGAGATCTGAGGCTACTTAATGTTAACAAATGTAAATAAACAATGTCCTGATTGGCTAATGATCCGATCTGCTTGATCGATCACGGTGATCGCATGATAATGCCAAGTGTAAAGACAGCCTTTGACTTTTTATTTTCAGAACAAAATGGCGAGTGTTGAAAATGAAAAAAAAAAACACAATAGTTCTATTTATTTAAAAATGTGCTTATAGGTAATTTAGCTTTTTTGTGGTCAGAATATGCATTCATAATTTAAACAAGTATCACTATCAATATAATAGGATAATTTAAAAATATTGTTTGTCAGTTTAGTTCAGGGTTCTCAAGTTTTATCAAAAGCTTGGAGTGAGATCACATGCGGTTAGGGGAGGAGCCCCAAGGAAGCCCCGCCCCCACCAATCCCTGCCCCCATTGTTTACCCATTGTTCATAATTAACCAGCACAAACTGAAACTATATTTTGGTAAATCTCATAAATGACAGAGCAATTCTTCACATCAAATATAGCCTACTCTTTAAATGTTATATTATAAAAATATATAAAAATTACAAAAATATAAAAAATTGCTTTTGCATTTTGAATGTGTCTAGTCAAAATAGTATTATGATGTATTGTGTGGTGGGACATTGTGAACAAATGGACATATTAAAATATTAAGGTGTTTGTGCGTGTGTGTGTGTGTGTGTGTGAGTACACAAATATCTTTTTGCTTTTTCCCTGACATCTTTGAAAAATACAAATGCAATGGCAATGATTAATGTATGTTTTTACAGGATATAAAATATTACCCAGAGCACTCTGCTTTAATACATGTAGCCTTAATGTAACTAGAAAGACTATTAATACAGTATAATATATCATTTAAAATAAAATGAAGAAATCCAAATCAGTGTCCCAAAATCGATCCAAATCAACCAACCCCACCCACATTAGCACACACCTCTTTACTGAAATTATGTTAGCCACATAGCATCACTCATCAGCTTTAAATTTCCAATCAAAATATGGCTGATCCTATCTATATCAACTGACATCCTTAAATTTTATATATCTCTATCTGTCATAGTTCTAAAATGTAAAATAGAAAAGTTATCCTCACCTCAAAAGTTAGTGACAGTTTGATGACTTTAGTAAATGGGTGTGTTCAGGTCAAGAGGGCAGTCATTTTACTGTCAGATTTTTGTGGCAGCGCCCTGCTCTAATGTACTGGAATTGAACTGTGTGCCAACCAGTGATGCGCGGGTTGATCCGAAATGAGCGGGTGCCTGCGGTCACCCGCGGTTACCCGCAGTTACGGGTCATCCAAAAATGTTTTTAATGATATTCGGGTCGCGGTCGGTCGGGTCGTTTGAAAAAAGATGCCAATTAAACATTTGTATTAATATAGTACTAGACGCAATGTTTGACGAAATATACAGCCCTACACATTATTGGCTGAATAACTGGCACGAAGATAACACACAAGCTCAGTCTAAACAGTTCTCGGTTCTATACTGGTGATTCGAGAACCGCTGTCCCTGTGCGTTCGGTATACGCAGTATCAGCTGCTCGCGCTCATCACTTCTGTCAACAGTGGCACATGTCTCGGTTCAGTGAACTGTTGGAGTTACTGGAGTAAAATATAATTCAGGATATTGATTTATTTCGATTTGTAGGCAACTGTCAGGCATGTCTGAAAGTGAGTAACTTCAGTAACTTGTGGATCAGCACTGACGCAAGACGCGAACTGTTTCGAACGATTCAGTTCGATTTAGTGTACTGGTTCGACCGGTTCACTAAAAAGAACCGGTTCAAAAGAACGATTCGTTCACGAACCGGCCATGTCTATGATCACTACAGTCTGCAGAGAGATGGAGGCGGCAAGAGAAAAGGTGAAGATTGGGGAGTGGAAGCTCCGCAAATACACAAATTGAAAGAGTAAAAGTGTGGGAGACATTTGCTGAAATAATGAAAGATGATGGCGAAAGTGCTGGCTTTGCCTTTGTTATATGTAGGCCTACGTCTTCTTGCGATGCTGTGTTGTTACACGTCTATGGCCCAATAACGCTCTGATGAGCATTTACTACTTTTACAAAATGCGGTCAGGAAGCGGGTCAGGTACAATATTTTTTTACTTTTTTTTGCGGTCCGAGCTGCGGGCGGGTAGTTGAAAACGTCGGTCGGTTACGGGTTGTTTATACATTGACCCGCGGATCACTGGTGCCAACCAATGCTTGACCCAACCAGCCCCACTCTCCCCTAAATGAACATTGTGAGTAGCATAAAACAATATTAACAATAATTGTTTGTTTTCCCTGTATTTTGCCAACGAGAATTTAAAAGCTGCGGTTTTTAACGAATAATTTTCCATGAATCTGTGTAGATGCCAATATCTGTAGAGATAATTGGCTTTGTGTACAGTGGCCCCAGATCCAGAAACCTTCCCAGCAGAATGAAAGTTTCTTCTGTGGTGGTGTCATGCAAAATGTTCTCAACCAAGCCAAGTTGTCCACCAAGCATCACACAGTTGCCTTCTGTCCCACATTTTATTGTAGCATTTTTAAGTGTGACCCTTTTGTATTGCAGTCTTGATGTACCTTCTTGCACTGTTGGGCCATTTGATTTCCACTGAGTTTGGGTTTATCTGGTTGGTGCTTGGACTTGTTCTGTGTGGATTGTCTCTCAAAACCACGTGTCATTTGCTGTAGAATGTGTTGTGGTTTTCTGAGTTTTCAAAGCAAAATGCAGTGATTTTCATCACAAAGTTCAGTTGAATCATCTGTTCTGCGGGTGGCATGTGTTTCAAGAAACGTCATTTTTCGTTCCACATCCCTCCTGCATGCAGCGATCACAACCGCTATAGCTTCCATGTCCCTTTGTTTGCTTTAAGAATGATCATGCTGGAGCATTGCAAATAAAGCAGTCAAGGGACAGATGAAACATCCACTCATCAACAGTGAAATCTTGTTCTAGTGTGGAAAGCTCCTCAGCAAAGTCTTGAAGATATTGGTTTGGATTGTGTGGTTTGCTGTTTCCACAAATGACACCTATAACAAATGGTTCCTTTTCAAAGGGAAATTTTCCTAAAATTGTCCAAAGTTGCTTCTGAGAGCTTTTATATAATGGCAGTCCATCTACATTCACCTGCAATTTGGTTGTGTCCGTTTGTGACAACAATCCATCTCTCTTTTGGAGCAAATGTTCCAACAATTCATCAATTGTTTTCACCTTATGTGAATGTGATGTTTTAATTAGAGTTCGTGTACATTTTGTGAGAGAGGGGAGGTGTTCATTTACAATTTTAAGTAGACATTTAAGCTGCATTTTGTGTCACGCCAGACTCTACAACCCATTGACGCAGTTCATCTGGCAAGTCATCAAAGTTGCCAGTGTCAGGTGTGTAACTGAAAAAAATCTTCTTTATCACTGAAGTTGCTTTTACTGTCAGTGAATCGGTCATCATCATCAATGATACGGTCATTGTCAAGGTCAGTGTTGTTGTCTGTGTTCTCACAGATCATGTCTTCATGTTGGTTCATTTGGCATAAAAGACCTTGAGATATGTTTAGTAATTTTACCTAAATTAATTTAATATTAATGTGCTATATTTCAGATCAATATTTGTTTTCCTTAAATGACAGCTCCTTAGTGATACAAAGTTCCAGCAGTCTCATTAAAAATTAATCACGTGATTATAATTTTTCTTTTGCAGTTTCAGAAATATAATATAATTTATAAAAAATATATGATTCATCAGAGTAACGAGTCAGCTCAGCGGGGAAATATTCATTCTTTTAGCTTCTCTTGTATTGTGTAAGCTAACTATGCAGTTATTAGTATATGGACTGTTGAATTAAATAACATTTGTGACATTTCACGGGATCGTTAAATAGTTTGTTTAAGCTTCTAATCTTAAACCTTCTAATCTTAGAACATATACTGTTAAACAACTTAAAACAATGTACTATAGTGGGTTTGCCCACAGAAATCCCTCATGGGGTGCCCATAGTGAAAAACAGCTGGGCCCCGCATGGGCTAACTGCCTGGGGGCCTGTGTGGGTTTTCTGTGGGCAAACCCACTGTGGGTTGCCCACAGTAAACCCTCATGGGGCCCCATAGTGAAAAAACGCTATGGGCCCCGAATGGGCTAACCCTCATGGGGGCCTAAATGGGCAAAACTGCTATGGGCCCCACATGGGCTAACCCACCAGGGGCCCTTAAAGGGTTAGTTCACCCAAAAATGAAAATTAAGTCATTAATTACTCACCCCCATGCTGTACCAACCCCGTAAGACCTTCGTTCGTCTTCGGAACACAAATGAAGATATTTTTGATTAAATTTGAGAGCTGTATAACTACCACATTGGCTCCTAAAGGACTGCCCAGAAAGTCAATGAAGAAAATGTTTAAATATCCCAAGTGACTACCGTGGCTCAACTATATGTTTATCAAGCGACGCGAATACTTTTTGTGCGAAAAAACAAACAAAAATAACGAGTTTATTCGACTATTTCTTTTCTTCCTTGTAGGCCAGAACGAGACTTCCTTAGATTTCCACGACGCATGTGCGAGATTTGCGATCTGCTCACACCAGCTTACACTACTTCAGATCGCAATTCTCGCGCATGCGTCGTGGAAATCTAAGGAAGTCTCGTTCTGGCCTACAAGGAAGAAAAGAAATAGTCGAATAAACTCGTTATTTTTGTTTGTTTTTTCGCACAAAAAGTATTCGCGTCGCTTGATAAACATATAGTTGAGCCACGGTAGTCACTTGGGATATTTAAAGATTTTCTTCATTGACTTTCTGGGCCGTCAAGAGGCAGTCCTTTAGGAGCCAATGTGGTAGTTATACAGCTCTCAAATTTAATCAAAAATATCTTTATTTGTGTTCCGAAGACGAACGAAGGTCTTACGGGGTTGGTACAGCATGGGGGTGAGTAATTAATGACTTAATTTTCATTTTTGGGTGAACTAACCCTTTAAGGGGTTTGGTTTCAGTGAAAGCAAGCAAAGTATGTTTGTATACACAGGTAAACAAATCTTCTTGGGATTAATGGTAAAGCAAGATTTAAATTATGTTTCAATTAGTCTCGTTATGCACACACACATTATATTTAATGTTTTACTCACATCAGACTATTGGAATCATCTGGTTTCACAACTGCAGTGTCACTAACATTACACTTTAAATTTTTAGAGGGATGGTCGAAGTAAATGCAGCTGTGATTGTAATATCTATTCTGGCTTTTGCAATGATAGTGTGCCATCCATCTCTTCTCTGGAGTCATTTTAAAAGAGTACATTGTGTCAGAAAGTAGTTTCGATGCAAACGGAGACTCAATGAGATGAATAGCACAGATGCAGGAATCAGACATGCCACTGTGACAGTCTAATCGCTAAAGATTACCATCCTGCATAAAAAATATCCATGGCCTTACATTCCACCAAAACTTTATCTGTTGAAAACCCAAGGCTGCTGAGTGTTTACTTCCTTTTTTCACCCACACCCAGACCTTTATGCATAGTCATTGCTAACATTCCAGTACATTATGCAAATTCACAGTGGAGTTGCCAGTATTTCATCTTTACAATTGCAGGTATTTATTTTGTCGTTGGAAATTACAACGTATCGAACACTGGAAGGAGAAGTGGAGGAAAAAGAGGGAAGAAATTAAATTCAATGCGTGTTTGAATGTGTTGGGTTGTTTTGGTCTATAGTCACTTCGAGTAACCCCCAGATAAAGCTTATTGTTCCTCTCATCTTTCACAAATCAAGACTAGATAATCTTCAATCCTGACAAGACCCGTTTTTTTTGCCAATATTCCAGTATGCCAATGTGACCTCATAAGTATTCATTCGTATATGATGATGAAAAGTGTGGTTCCCTTTCAATCAGTCATGTTCAACATTACTTCAGAACTACTGGCAAATTATGAATCCCATCCTAACATAAACGAGGAATATGGATAAAGAAATTAGCCACACAGTTTTACCTGTCAAATTATCGTAACTGCACCACAGATACGAAAGGATCGAGAATGGAAATGTGCCTCTGGCAACAAAGAGTAAGGAGTGTCGAGAGGGCCCACCCCTGCCTATATAGCATGCAGTTACATACCGATTGGTCTAGAGAAAGTGATTGAAAACATTGCGACCAATCAACCTGCTACAGAAGAATTTTCCAACAGTTTACTTACCCAAGGATACATTAAAGCAATACCTTCACGATATACCAAAAAAAATCATTCAGCAGCCTTGTCGACTGCAATAGCTGGTATTCTGTATACCAGTTAAACTGCGATGCCACACCGATGAAAGCCCTGAAGGCACACCGTACTGGGAGTAGGCAGCACTCCACATGCACACAGACTATCAGTAACCCAATGGCACACTCTTGGCAGAGCCAATGGCACACTCTCAGTAACCCAATGGCACAAGTCTTTGACCTAAATTTGAACATTAGGACTAGATACATATTGAAGGTTATAGCTAAATCTTTACTGTATGCTCAGGGACACTCTCGTTGCAGCTTTAGGTGACATTTAGCGCATATGAAAAGTAGTTTAAGTTAATATTAGAATCTTTAAGATACACAGGTTCGTTTAACATATGTTTTGTTTATCCTTTCCCTTTTCTGAACTTTGGGATTTGTATTCAATACAATAAAATGTATCTTAAAAAAAGACAAAAAGGTTTAGCAGCTGCTCTATCAGGCTTGTTGTCATAGCGCCTGTCTCTCAGACATTGGTGTTATAGGAGGATTTCAGATCAAGCCTTACATACGCATCATAATGCCTAGTTATCAGCTTCACTCTCTGCCTTGGATATCAAAATGTCAGACTAGGCTTTGGAAGCAAACACCATTACACTATCTCTTCACTCTCACACACACACACACACACAATTATAATAACAGGTCTACAGGATAATGAAGAGATTTGTTTTATATAATGTCACACTGCATAAAGCACATGTATATGCCCCCAACACACACATTCCGTAGACTCCCAACAGCTCTGTCACTTATCCAGACAGGATGAATGTGAAAATTAAAATCCTTCAGGTAATGCATGACTTCCACTGCCACCATGATCACTGATAAGGATACCCAATGTGCTTCACTTCCTATAAGAGACCGCAAACCCCTACCCACTTCCAAACCAATCTAATTTCAGGTGTAATTAACACCCCTTTCATGTATTCACTATGATATGAGCTGATATAGTTGCATTAGCTATCCCAACAACACATTGGGAAATGTAGGTCTCTTGGGGTTGTTTATTTCCAAGGTCAGATACAAAAAGAAAAATACCCTCTGATACCTTGAGCACTGAACAATGCTCTAGAGCAGCCACTCACATTGAGCAAGATATTTGTTGCAACTGTAATTACAGAAATATTGCCCTTGCCTTGTCCGTGAAGCAGGAAAGACCTGTTGGGATGGGTGTTGTTGTAGTACGGATTGTATTCCGTGTAACACAGGTTTGGGCTTCCGTTGTTGTTGTCTAAGAGTTCAGTTGAATAAAGCAAGTTTTACGCAACTATATTGCCGTTAACCTTTCATTCTATTTATAATATAGAATAGAATGAAACATGGTGGCAGCGGTGCAGTTCAAAGTGTAAAATCACAGAGATGAAAGTAACGAGAGACGTCGACGGAGAAAGTATAGAAGAGAGAGCGGTGAGGATGTAGAAACCTAGACTCAACTAATCTGGTGAAATCATGGATAACGTGGAAAGAGCAGTTCATACTGTATATGGATCTCATGCTGGCGGATGCTGATGAGGCCGTAAAACTAAAAGTGTTCAGCTATCTCATTGGGGAGACGGAAAGAGAATTGTGCGAGACCCTGTTCCTGCATCGTCTCCGGATCGGACAGTAAGCATCTTAATAAGTTCTCTGGATGATCATTGTAATCAAAAAGTGAACGAGACCGTTGAAAGGTACCGGTTTTTTTTGTCAGAAATCAGGCCTCTGATGAGAACATTGACAGATATATAACGGACTTAAGAATGCTTGCTTGCACCAAAGGTGTTTCAGAGGAAGCTAAGCCAAGCTCTGGAAGGATTGCAAGGTATCTATCTCATCGCGGATGACATCCTTATCACAGGAGAGGGGGAGACATTAGAAAGAGCCAACCAGGACCATGGCACCAAACTGAGAGCACTGCTAAACAGATGTAGAGAGACAAACATCAAATTAAACTCAGAAAAGTTTCAACTGAGAAGGAGCGAGGTTCCCTACATCGGACACTTACTTACCGCGGACGGACTCAGATGCGAGCCCGAAAAGGTGCGAGTGGTTAGAGACATGCCTCGTCCAACAGATTAAGGGTGTCCAAAGGTTCCTGAGGATGGTAAACTACCTTTCTAAATTTTGTGATCACCTGTCAGATGGCTGTGAGATAGAGACAGCTCTCACATAAAGACAGTATCTGGGAATGGTCAGACGTGCAAGAGCAGGCATTCACAGGGCTCAAGGACGCCATCATAAAAGCAACGACTCTCAAATACTACAACCCAGTTGAAACACTGACACTTCAGTGCGACGCATCAGAGACTGGGCTGGGGGCCGCTTTACTTCAGGAGGGCGCACCAGTTGCATATGGAAGTCGGGCACTAACTGCAACAGAAAGGGGGTATGCCCAAATTGAGAAGGAATGTTTGGCCATTGTCTTCGGTATGGAAAAATTTCATCAGTATACATACGGGCGACATGTTATGGTACATTCTGACCACAAGCTACTGGAAAATATAGTAAGGAAACCCCTGATGAACACTCCAAAACGACTGCAAAGTATGTTACTTAGACTGCAGAGATATGATATCGAAGTCAAGTACATTCCAGGGAAGAGCATGTTGCTAGCTGACACACTGAGCCATGCATATTTACCCGAACATGCATCAGAGGGTTCAGTAGAAATGGAGATTGAGAGCATAAACATGGTCCAGCACACACCCACCCAAGACAGAAAAATGCATGCGTTGATTAAATTAATCCAAGAAGGTTAGCCAATGAACAAGAAAGACCTGCCAAGCCACATTGCACACTATCACTCCTTTCAAGAGGAACTGAGCGCTCAGAGTGGAAATGTCTTCAGGGGGAGAGACTAGAGTTACAATCCCTGACGCACTTAGAGGTGATATTGTACAGCACATTCACTCCTCACATTTGGGCATAGAGGGTATGTCTAAGAAGGGCAGGAGAATGTGTGTATTGGCCGGGGATGAATGAAGAGATAAAGATATTCATAGAAAAATGTGACATTTGCAGGTCTATGGATGTAAAACAGAAGGAGACTTTGCAGTCACACGAATTACCCAGTAGTCCATGGTCTAAAGTAGGGACTGATATATTCACTTTAGATGGCAGAAATTACCTGGTCACTATTGACTCCCTCTCTAATTTCTGGGAGCTTGACTACTGTAGGGAATCCCGGGTTAAAGTTTATAGCTCAATTTGAATTTAGGGGAAGGATATTCTAAATTAATGATCTGGATCAGCAATTTATAGAATATTTTCCTTAAACCGAGTTTCTCACATAAATAAAATCACCCAACGAGGGGTGTTTCACAACACACGTTTGCTTCAGGTATATGTGACGAAATTAAACACAACGAATTATGATTAATTCGGAGCATTAAAGCTATTAAAGAGGCTTTGTTATGTGATTAATACAAACAATGGCAAATAATGTATAAATGAAGTTTAATAAAAGCAGACGACTAAGTTACACTACAAAATCACACGATATATGTATATACACAAAATTAAAATGAAACTTAAGAAAGGAAACAATGGAAAAGGGAAATACAAGGAAAATTACATTTACTAGCACAACTTTAAGCCTTTCGAGACAACCACAGGAAAACACTCTTGTCTAAAATTGGATGGAACAAATTGCATTCAGACCTGTGTATGATGGAAGCGTGAGGTCGTCCGGGAGGCGGGAGACGGATTTCTTTGTTCTCCCCACGTGGGATGGTTTCGCGGGAGGTTCAAACGTCCTAAAGAAAGTTCTATCGTGCGTGATGTTTGACTTCTTGTAGGAGGAGACGCACTTACAAACTTTAACTGGCTATTCGCAAAAGTAAACGTGAAGTAAAAGTAACGAAACACTGATAACTTTAAAAAGCTTCAGGAGATGTTGGAAGACGACGAGAGGGTCCAAGGAGATTCCGGAAGGAGGAGGTAAGACCGTGTAAGATGTAAGATGTGAGATGTAAGAGAGATAAGACTCTGTGGTGCGAGTTTTTCAAGGGTGTTTCGGGACTCCCCCTAAAACTTGGACGGCCAATGATAGTCGCCCAAATCAAGGAGTGCGCGCCCACTCTTCTTAGCTCACGCTCTTCTTTCATCTGTTGCTGTATGTCCTGCATACACTGCAAAAACTCCAGTGATGCCAAACTTACAGCTTTGCGTTTGCGACTCTCTGTAAAAGCAGACACACAAACAAGCAGGATATTTTTTAGATGTGTTCTGATAGATTATAGATTGTGGTATAGCATATACAGTATACTGAACTGTAAAGTCTATTATATTTAGCAGGTACATTAACCACATAAATACCTGGTCTAGTCCTTTGTGGAATATGATGTGATCCCCCTCTTACGGTTAGATCTTCAGGATCGTCATGTCTCTCTGTAATAAACATATATACACATAACGTTAATTACATATTGACAAAGACACTAACAAAACATTGAATACTTTTGTGGTGTATTTTATATATTTGTTTTACATACCGGCTGTCGACGTTAGCAGTGGAAGTGTAGACAGTCCCTGCTCCATTTCTGAGTCATCTAAAATGCTCCTCTGGGATGACGATTCTAGCACACAAAACATACGCACGTTAGCCACTTATACAATATTTATTTATTTACTTTAAAAGTTAGGAAGATAGCATGTATATTAACTCACCAGCCGTGGCTGCCATAGTGTCCCGACTTGTCTCGCCACTAACAGAAGAATCGAACCATGTTCCTTCTCTGGGCTCCGCTTTTTCCATTGTGGGTTTTAATCGCCTTGTACTGCGCCCGCAACTTTTTTAATTTTTCCCGAACTTGAAGCGTTGTTCGGCTAATACTTAGCTTGGCAAGTTTAGCAACAATCCTTGTTTCTGCACACGCCGTCAAATTGACGTTGTACTCTTTCTTCTGCCCAAATTCTCAGAAGAGCTTTGGTGTCCTTGGCAGACCAGTACAGGCGATTCTCCATTTCGAGCTGAGGTAATTTTGCGCCATACAACAAAGTGAAATATTCATCTTACCGCAGACCATATACCTTTCCATAACACCGATAAACTCCGCCTTTTACCTTGACCACGCCTCTAGCCCGAGCTGAGCCGCTCTGGCCCAAGGTATTCGACGGGCGAGAAATCCTGGCCGTTGGCCCCTAGTAAGCCCTTCTCAAGCACCGGAAGTGACAGTGGAAACGCGACTGGCCCTGGCACGCACTCACACTCGCACGGCCCGGCAGGCCAGGGCCGTCTTTCTATGTTTGCTTTTCAATAGTCATCTTCTCATATTTTATTTTAAGTAATATCTAAAATAGGCTATAAAAAAGATAAGCCTAAAACAGGCCCGAGGCCCGGCCCGCGTGTGAACCAGTGGCGGTTCTACTTTGAATTACACCCAGGGCGAGACCCCCTTCAATGTTTTTCCACAAGACACATGCAGTGTTGTTTATTAACCACCACACTAGTGAGCCAAAAGTTTCATAGTGTACCTCTAAGTGACACATTTTTAGTACATTACATTCTATCTATACAAAGGACTACAAGGGAACCAGATTTTCATTTGTGCGAATGATTTTTCATTACAATACTCACATCTTGTAGTTCCAGCATTCACACATTCATAGATCACAGGGCTTTCATTGCCCTAAAAAATGTACTTTCAGAATTTAATAATGAAAATATCACAATTGTTCATTACTTTATATTAGAAATATTATTGTTCTGCCCTTTATCTCAAACGCCTTGCTTGAGTATGCAGTCAGATAACGCCTCCCAAAAACAACAGACACAGGGATCGTTTCCAAGGTTTACTGTTGCCCAAGGAATAATGTAAAACTGTAAAAATACAGAATCCTAAATGTACAGTACAGAGTCAATTACATGTTTTGCATTAACACTACAAAGGCTTTACATTGCATATAGTAGTTAGCAACTAACAGAAACAGATTGTGCATTCACAAAACAAAGGAAAACTAAATTGACAATATAAACTTATGGATATAAGATATAACAATTAAATATGCATATGAATTATAATGTAGCAACATCTACATACCGAAAGTGCCTTCAAAACAACTTAAATGAAGTAGCAGTAGTAGCCATGACCGCATGCTCTTCTTTGCTGCTGGGCTCACATTTATGATGTCATTATATAAAGACTTAAACAATATTATATGCAATACCCAACTTTGAACAGAAGGGGTCACTTTACTACAACTTTTATATCAAATAAATGCAGAATGTTCATATAGAACAGCACAATTATAATTGTTGCATATCATTATTCAACACATTCTCATCCTTTGGCGTCATATAATTGATGCCATATGACATTTCGTTAAAATACTAAGCACATGGCACCCTTTAGCGTCAATATAACATGCACTGTTATGGGTAGGTTTAGGTCTGGGGTAGGGTCTGCGTCTCATATTGACGCTAAAGGATGCCACATACCTCTATGACGCCTTGGGTTCTGCATGTTACATTGACGTTAAAGGGTGCCATGTGCGTAGTATTTCGACGCAATGTCATATGGCGTCACCTATATGACACCAAAGGATGAGAACGGGATCCATTATTAGAAGTATTATTACATAAACCAGCTCACAGTAGGTGGATCTGTCTGGCATTCAACAATCAGCCTAAGCAGCTCACAATCTATGGACTTGTTTGACATCCAATAAATAGTCCAAGTCAGCTCACAACCTGTGAACCAATCCGGCATCCAACAACCAGCCCAAGCGAGCTCACAATCTGTGGACCAGCCTGGCTTCTAACAACCAGCCCAAGTCAGCTTACGACCTGTGGTCCAGTCTGGTATTCAACAACCAGCCCAAGTCAGTTCACAATCTGTGGACTAGTCTGGCATGCAGCAACCACCCCAAGTCAGCTCACGGTCTGTAGACCGGTCTGGCATTTAAAACCAGCACATCCCAGGTTACAATCGGGTTGTGGAGGTGGGGTAAAAAAAAAAAAGAATTATTATTACAAAAAGCAAGCTTAACATGCAGTTACCTGGATCGGAAGTGGAAAGGTAGATATCAGTGGGACCAATGGTGATTCTGTAGTATTATGAGAGCACTGGGGTGTACTTTGTTTTAATGATGATGTTGTGGCAGTAGAGTGGAACTTTCTTGTGGCAACAGCTGCAGCTTTAGACAGTGACTGAGGAGAAATACATAGAAATTGGTTCATTTTCCAAAGGCGAAACAAGACAGAAGATTTCTTGGAGTTGGGATGTTACTGCACCTACAGTTTCAGGTCTCTGTTTTGTAGTAAGCTACCAGTTTATGAACTTCACAGTTTATGAACCTGCCATCACATGGTATTTTGGGTGTATTGCTCATGGCGTGCAACTTGTCTTGGAAACAAACGCCTTTGCCTGCCTTAGACACAGTTTACCAGTTTAAACATGCTTGCAGAAATATACATTTAATTATATTACAGTTTTTCTCGATTGTTTACACACATTTACTGCAAGTATACTCTCAGAACTCACAAAACTACACACAAATCTAAAACACACACACACACACAATCGGCAAAACCCCTCAATTCTAGTGCAAAATGAAACTTTACATTCAAAGCAATGTTATATATTCTCAAAATGTTATTTTGTTTTCAAATGACACACACAAACCATCATATGAATAGACATTTATAAGAACCAGTTATAAAACACTATTGATCAATGAAAAACACTTCTTCTCTATTCATCATAATGACTTGGGCCTTTTTTGTTCAATGTTACACTTACTACAGATATTGCATACATAAGTGAGTTGTAAAATATTTGAGAATATTGTTTTTACTGTATACCCAGAACACACAAATACACGGTAACAAATATATTTTATTTTTCCCACAAAAACAATGGGAGATAGATCGCACATTTCGTACGCCCCAACCAACACAAAGTTGCACATACAGTGGTCAGTGGTCTACATACAAAACAACAGAAAAAATGTGTATGCTGTTACAGTAAAAAATAAAAATAAATAAATATCCATGCTGCATCCTCTCTTCGGTTTTGGTATTTTATGCTAAAGCTCTGATTGCTAATTGTAAAACTGTATGAAGGGTGTTTGGCCATGTGACGAGTCAGTGTGCATATTTGAATGGCAGTGTGTTTCTTGTGAAAACGTCTCAGGTTACGACTGTAACCTATGTTCCCTGAGAACAGGGAACGAGACAATATGTCGAATGACGCAATGGGGAACGCCTCAGGCGTGACAGGTGTCTGAAATCAAATATCAACTCACAGTAATCAGGTTGACCGGCGACAGCCCGTGCATCATCAGCTTGAATGATGAGCGCGTCAATCTGGATGTATAAGAAGGGCGCCTTGAAACCGTGACAACATCCTATCGTCTGAAGGGACTGTTGCAGGCAGGCCCCGAGGCATGGCAACGAGACGTATTGTCTCGTTCCCTGTTCTCAGGGAACATAGGTTACAGTCGTAACCTGAGACGTTCCCTTTCGAAGGGAACTCAACAATACGTCGAATGACGCAATGGGGAACGAAATACCCACTCCGCCATGCTGAGGGGAGTGCATGCCGAAAAGGCAGTGACAACTGTCAGAACCAGTAATTCCAAGGAACACTGAAACCACTCACCCTATGTTACATCGGGCTGTCAGTGACAGCACTCCCTACCGGTCATAGCCCAAGCTAATGAACCCAGAAAAACCAGAACGTAATAACGTGGGTAAATCAGGGCCAGCTCAAAGGCTTTAGGACCACCACTTCAAAATAGAAGGGGTCCCTTCTAGGGAGTGTGGCTAGGGGGCCAAAGGGACCCCCAGCCAGTCACTATTCAGGAGAGCACTCCTCCTGAAATGCCCCCAGGCTGGCCTGGTGATCTGTACTAAGATACACAGTCTGGCCATAGCCTGTCCGTCCAAGACAGAGCCTCTGGAAATTGCCTAGGAAAGGCATCCAAAAACTGAAGGCCCGCGAAGCTGGCAGAAACCATCGAGTTTCGGATCACAGAGACGGGATCCCCCGGAGAGTGTGACTCAACCTCAAAACAACGGGAATCGTACACTCAATCCACGAGTTTCCACCCAGTGCTCGCTTTGAGCACTGAGGAAGTAAGAGAGGGATCAAAATCAGGAAGGTCAATGAGACCTAAGACCTGATGACCCCCTGTGTGGGGAGCTCTGAAACATGAGGGCTCATGTCAGGAAGGCCGTACATTGTGCGGCCTGAAACCCCACGACCACAGCATGTGGAAGCTCATCCTTCAGGAAAGCCAGAGGCTAGAAACCTGACAGACCCACAATATGGGGCTACCTCGAAAAAGGTCTAATGAGACCTAAAACCACCAGTTGTGGGAGATAGCTTGAACAAGGGAAGTGCCTGTCGTAATGTATTGCGACAAAGACACATCTAGAGTGGGACCCAAAGTGAAGAACCGGAGTCTGAACCACATAAGAAGGGACCGAAGCATACTGCGCGTGACCCTCACCATAAGAAATGGATTTTAAAAAAGTGCACAAGACATCTCGTCGGGTGACTTACCACAATAATAGGTGAAGTATGGGTTTGTGTACTTCACTCTGAATTCAGGAAGGCCTGTTGAGGCCTGTAACCTGGCGACCACAGTGTGTGGGAGCTCATGGCCAGGAAGGCCTGGTAAGGCCTGTAACCTGGCGACCACAGTATGCGGGAGCTCGTAACCTGGCGACCACAGTATGTGGGAGCTCATAACCAGGAAAGCCTAGTGAGGCCTGTAACCTGGCGACCACAGTGTGTGGGAGCTCGTGACCAGGAAGGCCTGGTAAGGCCTGTAACCTGGCGACCACATCCGGTGGGAGCTCATACTCAGGAAGGTCAGGGAGACCCAGCCTGGTGTACCTGAAAAACTACACCAAGTGGGAGCAACTTCCAGAAGTTAGCTCTTAAGAACTCTTTAAGTGGGACCCGAGGAAAGACCGGGGTCTAAGCCACATAAGAAGGGACCGAAGCATACCGCTCGTGACCCTCACCATAAGGAATGGATTTTAAAAAGTGCACAAGACATCTCGTCGGGTGACTTACCACAATAATAGGTGAAGTATGGGTTTGTGTACTTCACTCTGAATTCAGGAAGGCCTGGTGAGGCCTGTAACCCAGCAACCACAATATGTGGGAGCTCATAACCAGGAAGGCCTGTTGAGGCCTGTAACCTGCCGACCACAGTGTGTGGGAGCTCATGACCAGGAAGGCCTGGTAAGGCCTGTAACCTGGCGACCACATTGGGTGGGAGCTCGTACTCAGGAAGGTCAGTGAGACCCAGCCTGGTGACCACAACCTGTGGGAGCTTACTCCACCAAGTGGAGGCTACTTCTTCCAGAAGTTAGCCAGAGAAGGGCGTCCCTGTAGCCTACTTAAGTGACAGGACGCCTCTTAAAGTGGGACCCAAGGGAAGACCGGGGTCTGACCCACATAAGAAGGGACCGAAGCATACCGCGCTTGACCCTTACCATACGAAATGGATTTTAGAAAGTACACAAGACATCCCGTCATGTGATTTACCACAATAATAGGTGAAATATGGGTTCGTGTACTTCACTCTGAATTCAGGAAGGCCGAACTTGAGGCCTGTAACCTGGCAGCCACAACAAGTGGGAACCCATAATCAGGAAGGCCTGACAAGGCCCAACACCCGATAGTCCCAATGCATGGGGAGCTCACATTCAGGAAGGCCACTGAGGCCTGCAGCCTGACATGTGAAGACTCACCACTACAACTTAGCGACCACGAAAAAGTGGGGGTTTCACATTCAGGAAGGCCTGGTGAAGCCTGCAACCTGACATGTGACAACTCATAACCAGGAAGGCCAATGAAGCCTGAAGCCTGGTGACCACAGAGTGGGAGCAAAGTGCTCAGGAATGGTGGTGAGGCTGTAGTCTGGCTACCGCAGCATGTGGGAGCCCACATTCAGGAAGGCTGGTGAGGCCTGTAAACTGACTACCACAGTATGTGGGAACTCATAACCAGGAACTCATAACCAGGAAGGCCCCTTTGAGGCCTGTAACCTAGCGACCACAATGTGTGGGAGCTCATAACCAGGAAGGCCTGGTGAGGCCTGTAACCTGGCGACCACAGAAAGTGGGTGCTCATAACCAGGAAGGCCTGGTGAGGCCTGTAACCTAGCGACCACAATGTGTGGGAGCTCATAACCAGGAAGGCCTGGTGAGGCCTGTAACCTGGCGACCACAGAAAGTGGGAGCTCATAACCAGGAAGGCCTGGTGAGGCCTGCAACCTGGCGACCACAATATGTGAGAGCTCGTATCCTGGTGACCACAGTATGTGGGAGCTCATAACCAGGAAGGCCTGGTGAGGCCTTTAACCTGGCGACCACAGTATGTGAGAGCTCGTATCCTGGTGACCACAGTATGTGGGAGCTCATAACCAGGAAGGCCTGTTGAAGCCTGTAACCCAGAGACCACAGCATGTGGGAGCTCATAACCAGGAAGGCCTGGTGAGGCCTGTAACCTGGCGACCACAATAAGTGGGAGCTCATAACCAGGAAGGCCTGGTGAGGCCTGTAACCTGGCGACCACAATAAGTGGGAGCTCATAACCAGGAAGGCCTGGTGAGGCCTGTAACCCGGCAACCACAGTATGTGGGAACTATAACCAGGAAGGCCCCTTTGAGGCCTGTAACGTAGCGACCACAATGTGTGGGAGCTCATAACCAGGAAGGCCTAGTGAGGCCTGTAACCTGGCGACCACAGTATGTGGGAGCTCATAACCAGGAAGGCCTGGTGAGGCCTGTAACCTGGCGACCACAGTATGTGGGAGCTCATAACCAGGAAGGCCTGGTGAGGCTTGTAACCTGGCGACCACAGTATATGGGAGCTCATAACCAGGAAGGCCTGGTGAGGCCTGTAACCTGGCGACCACAATGTATGGGAGCTCATAACCAGGAAGGCCTGGTGAGGCCTTTAACCTGGCGACCACAGTATGTGGGAGCTCATAACCAGGAAGGCCTGGTGAAGCCTGTAACCCAGCGACCACAGCATGTGGGAGCTCATAACCAGGAAGGCCTGGTGAGGCCTGTAACCTGGCCACCACAATCAGTGGGAGCTCATAACCAGGAAGGCCTGGTGAGGCCTGTAACCCGGCAACCACAGTATGTGGGAGCTCCCACAGATGTCTCTCCGTGGCCACCGACGGAACAGCAGATTGCTTGGTGGCCCGGAGTCCCGCAGCAGATCAGTCTGGTAGGCCCGAGGACCACAAGGGCGTGCAGAACCGCACCTGACTGACCTGCTGCCGTGTACGCTCTGTCATTCAAGCATGAAGATGTCTTGAGCAGCTTGGATGACAGGGTCAGAGCTCTTAGTGAAGAGGACCAACCAGAGACGAGATAGTTAGCCAACGTCTCATCCACTGGCGGCATCGACACATATCCGTGCTCCACGGCTCCCTCCACAGCAGCGAAACTAGCCCGCTGATGCAGATAGAGACGTGAGGCGAACGGATTCTTCCATACCCTCTCAATCCCAGCGTGGAGATCAGAAAGGAATGGAAGGCTCATCCGGGCTGGTGGCTTATGGGTGGGGAGGAACCAGCCATCCAAAATACCATGAGCGGGTTCCTCCCAGACGCGCCTCCACTGCAACTGCAATCTGTCTGTGGCGCGCCCCATAATGTCAACCAGCTCAGCGTACACTGGGCAGGAGGGCTGAAATGGTTCGGTCTCAACCAAACTGACATCCTTTTCTATATATATATATATATATATATTACATATTACAGCCAACTCCTGCCCTGCCCGAAGAGAACAGTTACAGATTCACCAAAGAGAGAGAGCGCTCATTTTCTCTCTTCTTAGATGTTCAGCGTTAATCTGTAACTCACCCTCGTCAGCTGGTAGATCATCCGCGAGGTTAACGCCCCTCCCCCGATAATCTGCCAGCTTCAATTGAAAGCTCCACGAGCTCAACCGCCACTGAGCCTCAGCCCGAGCGGGAACCGGAACCGCGGGGTTCAGATGCCGCGCCCACTTCCCTCGAGAAGTGGGTCAGACGAGAGCAGAGAGTTCTGAAAGGAAAACTCTCAGTTCGCGGAAAAAACTCCCTCGAGAGCTTCCTGCGAATGCTCTTCTCTCAGGCAGAACACGCACAGATCGTGTGAATCCTCCGGTGTCAAATATCTGGACACAAGTCGGCACACTCGCGCAAAGTGTTTCTCCACGTCTCTGCGCGCTTAATCGTTGATACTATCACACAGACAAACAGTCCCTGAAGACGAAAAGATGTTGTCACGGTTTCAAGGCGCCCTTCTTATACATCCAGATTGACGCGCTCATCATTCAAGCTGATGATGCACGGGCTGTCGCCGGTCAACCTGATTACTGTGAGTTGATATTTGATTTCAGACACCTGTCACGCCTGAGGCGTTCCCCATTGCGTCATTCGACGTATTGTTGAGTTCCCTTCGAAAGGGAACAAGAGATTTTCTGCATGAAAATTGTGCCAAATGCACAGAATTTGTGTGTAGTGTTTTGAAAAAAGTGTGTTTTATAACTGCAATTTGAGTGTAAAGCAGGAATTATGCTTGTAGTTTAGCAGAATTGGTTCAGGGGGTTGGTGAATGAGTTACATGTTGTGGTCATTGTGTCTCAAGTACCAGAATTTGTTTGTAAACAATTGAGAAAAACTGTAAAGAGAACAGACAGAAGTAGATCCGTCGATGTGCATTTGATCGTTCTTTGTGTTCAGTAAAGAGTTTGAACTATTTCTTCTCTGTGTCAATTACATGCCTTTCAATGTAGAACTCCACTTTTCATCGACGTTGTCTAATAATCCAAATGTAGTTGTATAAGTTACTATCATACAAGCCAAAGGACAGGCAATGATTTTTGGGATCTAGGTGGCCTAGGTCTCCTCTGTTTTTGTTGCAAAGACAGTCATAGTCACTGATCTAATTATGATAATAATAGTTAGTTAAATGAACGAATTCATGAAAAAAAATCATGAAAAGATCTGAAGTAACTAGCTACTTGAGTAGTTTTTTCATTGGATACTTTTTACTTTTACTCAAGTCAATATTGAGATTATCACTTTTACTTAGAGTAAATATTTCTATAAACACTTAACTTCTATCTGAATTTAACCCGACACCAGGATTTGAACCCACGGCAACAGTGGGGAGTACGGATAATGATGTTGCGTCTAGTTCTATTGATTAAGAACGAAGAACACAGGCTGGACATGAAGGGGAATCCTGTGAGAGCGGCACCGATCCCAGGATCTATACACTGATCCAGGAAAATGGCCCGAAAGACTTAACAATGTAGAGAGAGACAACATTGTTAGAGCACTGGCAGGTGTTGACAGCGTTACTTTGTTACAAGGTATGTCAAGATTCTTATGGCAGGCCTTTCCCAGAATATGTGTCATGCTCTAAAGCAGCAAATGGACGTGAAAAAGTAAAAAGAGACTGGCTGTTTGTTAGCGAATGTAACAAATCATTATTGTGTTCCATGTTCTCTGATGAATTTGAAAAGAAGTCTGCAAGCGCTCTTAATAGCCGAGATGGGTTTAGGGCGTCTACAACAAAATGGCAAAAACTCTACAGTAAATTACCAGAACATGTAAAAAGCAGCCCACATAAACATTGCTACTGGAAGTGGCGAAATATATATATATATATATATATATATATATAATTTAAATTAAATAGAGCAAAGAGGATGACAAAAATAAAATATTATATAAAATATCAAATAGAACATTTAAAATGTTTGAATTTTTCAAATAAAATAAATTAACAATAACATCTAAAACATCACAAAGAAGATCAACAGTAACAATAATAATAATAAGGTAACATTTCAATAGAACTATTAGAATCCAAACGCATGCATGGTATCCTTGGGAAAAAGTAATTTACTAAAAATGCCTTCCCCTCAGAAGTTCTTTATTTACTCCATTTACTCATTCCTCAAAATTGTTCTCTTTTGGCCTTCCTGGATGCAAAGTCATTTATAACCTCATCATATGAGATCTGGCTGCCTATCTGGTGATTGATGCTAATCATTGCCATTCCACTCAGGCGTTCCTGACACATGGAGAACCTCAGGAAGGTTTTTATGAGTTTAAGCTTAGAGAAGCTTCTCTCTGCAGATGCCACTGTCACGGGAAGAGTGCAGGCTATCCTCAGCGCTACCCAAAGATTTGGGTATAACTCACACAGCCCCCTTTCATGTATATAAATAAGTAGCTCCAATGCTGTCATTACTTCTTTGGGAAGCTCTGGAAGGCACTACATCTCCATGGCTAGCTCTCTCCAATCAATATCTGCCTCTTCTCCGCAGGTGAGTGTTTTTCCAAGCTGGGCACATTGCTCTTTGAGTAACTCTTCATCCAGTTTGTGGAAGTTCAGGAGCACACCGAATTTATCTTTTACTTCCCCCATTGACTTGAATCGTTCCTCCAAAGACTGGATGCTACAATCCACCACAACATTGAAAAATCCAATTTCCAGTCTCTTCATTGCAGGGGTCACAACCTCGTCAGCTGCCTCATAGGTAAAGTGCTTCTTTGTACTTCGCAGCCTCTTCTCTTTCAGCACTGCCTCAACATTCATGCTTTCACAGAGCTCTTTTGCAGTGGTCTGAGCATCCACAAACCCAGTTGCCCTGTAGGTCTGTAGAGATGTTTTGGTTTTATTTATGAGACTCACTGCTACGTCCAGCTGCATGTTGACGGACTGAAGGAGTTTGCTAACTGTGTTAATTTTTGATAGAATGTCATACCAGACAACTGTGCAGATCTGGAACCTAAATGATCCAATTTCTTCTGCCAGGGACTGGGCCTCGATTCTAATCATAGGGTCATTTGTCTTTTCCCTCACCTCAAGCAAAGCTTCCCTGACTTTGACGGTGTGGTAACGTAAAGGTTAAATGCTGTTAATTCTGCTCTCCCACCTTGTTTCACTCCAGGCCTTGACAGTGAGGTCCACATGATCTTATAAGATGGCCCACCTCTGGGAAGCAACTGCAAATAAGGTGTTAATATTATTATTATTAATATAAATTATTATTAAAAAATAATTTCTGCACCACTCCGAAGAAGTTAGTAGCATCCACTGACCCCTTGGCTGAATCTGCCACCATCAGATTTAATGTGTGGGCTGCACAGGGCACATATAGAGCTCGAGGATTCTTCTTCAACAGTCTGGCCTGTGTCCCTTTATTTTGGCCTTTCATGTTGGCACCATTGTCATAAGATTGTCCTCTGGAATTCTCAAAGGGGATGTTCAGCTCTTCTAGCCTTGTTAGAATTAGTGTGGATAAGTCGAATCCAGTTGATTCATGGGCTAATAGGAACCCCAGGAAGTGCTCTCTGATTTCTGGTGTGTTTTTTAGGTCGACTGTACGGATCACAACAGACATCTGCTCCTGGTGGCTGACATCTGGAGTGCAGTCCAAAATCAGGGAAAAATACTTTGACTCCTTGATTTGAACCACAATTGTACGGAGAATGGTGTCACTGATGCAAGCGATGAGCTCATTTTGTATTGTTTTTCCCAAGTATGTTGTGTGATTTGCTCCACTGTCAATGCGTCGTACATGCTCTTTTAAAACAGGATCAAAATTTGCTAGTAATTCCACCTCTTTTAGGAAGTTACCATTATTGTTGGTATGTAACGTATCAACAGATTCTCTAAAGGGGGTCACACACCGGGCGCGCAGCGCCGCGTCGCGCAGCGCCATGTCTTCAAAATTCGAACACATTATTCTCTATGTGTGTACACACACCGGCGGCGCCATTTGGCGTCTGTCCGCGCCGCCCAGCTACGGCTCAGGACCGTGTTCAAAACCCTGCCGCGCCACAGAGTGCCATTTGCATAGTTTTATATTAAATTTGCATTTATTTGTCTCAAATCGTCGTTAATGTACATACTGACTTCACCCTGTGCTGCAATATACATTTAAGCCTATTTAACATTCCTACTTTTCCTAATTCCTAACAGCTTGAATAGTCATATTGGGGAAAAAATGTAAAACAAATATAGCCTTTTTAAATCCATTTTTCAATAGGCTACTCTATCATATTAACCATACACTAACTGGTTTATTATTATTATTAAGTACCAGTCTAAACCCATCAGTGCGAAATATTAATGCATAGGCGATGTAACGTTTGCCTCACGTGGTTACATTCACGGTCGTGTAGAGCCACCTATTGGATTTACCAGGTCACAACACACTTCAGGTAATTTCTGTAGCGTAGCAGCGGAGCAAAATGGACGAAGAAAAACTAATCAATGAAGTAGGGAAATACCCTGAAATATTTGCAACAAACCACAGATTTTTCAAAGACAACATAAGGAAGTCAGCAGCTTGGAGGAAGATCGCAGATGTCGTTGGATTTTCAGGTAAGATTCTCTAATTATGTTAACTTGCGACCTGAGGTAAAATTTTCTGTGACTGACGTTTGCAACGACTGTACTGTAACGTTAAAACAACGTTCAGGACAGACATTTTCTTAATCTCACAATGTCCTTAAAAAACAGTGTTTTTCACCACAAACTTACAATTATGATATTTCATTAAATAAATATTCATCTTGAAATTAGACTCCAATAACATGCCACCAGTGAACCACAACCTGGCGACCTAAAAAACACACCAGAAATCAGAGAGCACTTCCTGGGGTTCCTATTAGCCCATGAATCAACTGGATTCGACTTATCCACACTAATTCTAACAAGGCTAGAAGAGCTGAACATCCCCTTTGAGAATTCCAGAGGACAATCTTATGACAATGGTGCCAACATGAAAGGCCAAAATAAAGGGACACAGGCCAGACTGTTGAAGAAGAATCCTCGAGCTCTATATGTGCCCTGTGCAGCCCACACATTAAATCTGATGGTGGCAGATTCAGCCAAGGGGTCAGTGGATGCTACTAACTTCTTCGGAGTGGTGCAGAAATTATTTTTTAATAATAATTTATATTAATAATAATAATATTAACACCTTATTTGCAGTTGCTTCCCAGAGGTGGGCCATCTTATAAGATCATGTGGACCTCACTGTCAAGGCCTGGAGTGAAACAAGGTGGGAGAGCAGAATTAACAGCATTTAACCTTTACGTTACCACACCGTCAAAGTCAGGGAAGCTTTGCTTGAGGTGAGGGAAAAGACAAATGACCCTATGATTAGAATCGAGGCCCAGTCCCTGGCAGAAGAAATTGGATCATTTAGGTTCCAGATCTGCACAGTTGTCTGGTATGACATTCTATCAAAAATTAACACAGTTAGCAAACTCCTTCAGTCCGTCAACATGCAGCTGGACGTAGCAGTGAGTCTCATAAATAAAACCAAAACATCTCTACAGACCTACAGGGCAACTGGGTTTGTGGATGCTCAGACCACTGCAAAAGAGCTCTGTGAAAGCATGAATGTTGAGGCAGTGCTGAAAGAGAAGAGGCTGCGAAGTACAAAGAAGCACTTTACCTATGAGGCAGCTGACGAGGTTGTGACCCCTGCAATGAAGAGACTGGAAATTGGATTTTTCAATGTTGTGGTGGATTGTAGCATCCAGTCTTTGGAGGAACGATTCAAGTCAATGGGGGAAGTAAAAGATAAATTCGGTGTGCTCCTGAACTTCCACAAACTGGATGAAGAGTTACTCAAAGAGCAATGTGCCCAGCTTGGAAAAACACTCACCTGCGGAGAAGAGGCAGATATTGATTGGAGAGAGCTAGCCATGGAGATGTAGTGCCTTCCAGAGCTTCCCAAAGAAGTAATGACAGCATTGGAGCTACTTATTTATATACATGAAAGGGGGCTGTGTGAGTTATACCCAAATCTTTGGGTAGCGCTGAGGATAGCCTGCACTCTTCCCGTGACAGTGGCATCTGCAGAGAGAAGCTTCTCTAAGCTTAAACTCATAAAAACCTTCCTGAGGTTCTCCATGTGTCAGGAACGCCTGAGTGGAATGGCAATGATTAGCATCAATCACCAGATAGGCAGCCAGATCTCATATGATGAGGTTATAAATGACTTTGCATCCAGGAAGGCCAAAAGAGAACAATTTTGAGGAATGAGTAAATGGAGTAAATAAAGAACTTCTGAGGGGAAGGCATTTTTAGTAAATTACTTTTTCCCAAGGATACCATGCATGCGTTTGGATTCTAATAGTTCTATTGAAATGTTACCTTATTATTATTATTGTTACTGTTGATCTTCTTTGTGATGTTTTAGATGTTATTGTTAATTTATTTTATTTGAAAAATTCAAACATTTTAAATGTTCTATTTGATATTTTATATAATATTTTATTTTTGTCATCCTCTTTGCTCTATTTAATTTAAATTATATATATATATATATATATATATATATATATTTCGCCACTTCCAGTAGCAATGTTTATGTGGGCTGCTTTTTACATGTTCTGGTAATTTACTGTAGAGTTTTTGCCATTTTGTTGTAGACGCCCTAAACCCATCTCGGCTATTAAGAGCGCTTGCAGACTTCTTTTCAAATTCATCAGAGAACATGGAACACAATAATGATTTGTTACATTCGCTAACAAACAGCCAGTCTCTTTTTACTTTTTCACGTCCATTTGCTGCTTTAGAGCATGACACATATTCTGGGAAAGGCCTGCCATAAGAATCTTGACATACCTTGTAACAAAGTAACGCTGTCAACACCTGCCAGTGCTCTAACAATGTTGTCTCTCTCTACATTGTTAAGTCTTTCGGGCCATTTTCCTGGATCAGTGTATAGATCCTGGGATCGGTGCCGCTCTCACAGGATTCCCCTTCATGTCCAGCCTGTGTTCTTCGTTCTTAATCAATAGAACTAGACGCAACATCATTATCCGTACTCCCCACTGTTGCCGTGGGTTCAAATCCTGGTGTCGGGTTAAATTCAGATAGAAGTTAAGTGTTTATAGAAATATTTACTCTAAGTAAAAGTGATAATCTCAATATTGACTTGAGTAAAAGTAAAAAGTATCCAATGAAAAAACTACTCAAGTAGCTAGTTACTTCAGATCTTTTCATGATTTTTTTTCATGAATTCGTTCATTTAACTAACTATTATTATCATAATTAGATCAGTGACTATGACTGTCTTTGCAACAAAAACAGAGGAGACCTAGGCCACCTAGATCCCAAAAATCATTGCCTGTCCTTTGGCTTGTATGATAGTAACTTATACAACTACATTTGGATTATTAGACAACGTCGATGAAAAGTGGAGTTCTACATTGAAAGGCATGTAATTGACACAGAGAAGAAATAGTTCAAACTCTTTACTGAACACAAAGAACGATCAAATGCACATCGACGGATCTACTTCTGTCTGTTCTCTTTACAGTTTTTCTCAATTGTTTACAAACAAATTCTGGTACTTGAGACACAATGACCACAACATGTAACTCATTCACCAACCCCCTGAACCAATTCTGCTAAACTACAAGCATAATTCCTGCTTTACACTCAAATTGCAGTTATAAAACACACTTTTTTCAAAACACTACACACAAATTCTGTGCATTTGGCACAATTTTCATGCAGAAAATCTCTTGTTCCCTTTCGAAGGGAACTCAACAATACGTCGAATGACGCAATGGGGAACGCCTCAGGCGTGACAGGTGTCTGAAATCAAATATCAACTCACAGTAATCAGGTTGACCGGCGACAGCCCGTGCATCATCAGCTTGAATGATGAGCGCGTCAATCTGGATGTATAAGAAGGGCGCCTTGAAACCGTGACAACATCTTTTCGTCTTCAGGGACTGTTTGTCTGTGTGATAGTATCAACGATTAAGCGCGCAGAGACGTGGAGAAACACTTTGCGCGAGTGTGCCGACTTGTGTCCAGATATTTGACACCGGAGGATTCACACGATCTGTGCGTGTTCTGCCTGAGAGAAGAGCATTCGCAGGAAGCTCTCGAGGGAGTTTTTTCCGCGAACTGAGAGTTTTCCTTTCAGAACTCTCTGCTCTCGTCTGACCCACTTCTCGAGGGAAGTGGGCGCGGCATCTGAACCCCGCGGTTCCGGTTCCCGCTCGGGCTGAGGCTCAGTGGCGGTTGAGCTCGTGGAGCTTTCAATTGAAGCTGGCAGATTATCGGGGGAGGGGCGTTAACCTCGCGGATGATCTACCAGCTGACGAGGGTGAGTTACAGATTAACGCTGAACATCTAAGAAGAGAGAAAATGAGCGCTCTCTCTCTTTGGTGAATCTGTAACTGTTCTCTTCGGGCAGGGCAGGAGTTGGCTGTAATATGTAATATATATATATATATATATATATAGAAAAGGATGTCAGTTTGGTTGAGACCGAACCATTTCAGCCCTCCTGCCCAGTGTACGCTGAGCTGGTTGACATTATGGGGCGCGCCACAGACAGATTGCAGTTGCAGTGGAGGCGCGTCTGGGAGGAACCCGCTCATGGTATTTTGGATGGCTGGTTCCTCCCCACCCATAAGCCACCAGCCCGGATGAGCCTTCCATTCCTTTCTGATCTCCACGCTGGGATTGAGAGGGTATGGAAGAATCCGTTCGCCTCACGTCTCTATCTGCATCAGCGGGCTAGTTTCGCTGCTGTGGAGGGAGCCGTGGAGCACGGATATGTGTCGATGCCGCCAGTGGATGAGACGTTGGCTAACTATCTCGTCTCTGGTTGGTCCTCTTCACTAAGAGCTCTGACCCTGTCATCCAAGCTGCTCAAGACATCTTCATGCTTGAATGACAGAGCGTACACGGCAGCAGGTCAGTCAGGTGCGGTTCTGCACGCCCTTGTGGTCCTCGGGCCTACCAGACTGATCTGCTGCGGGACTCCGGGCCACCAAGCAATCTGCTGTTCCGTCGGTGGCCACGGAGAGACATCTGTGGGAGCTCCCACATACTGTGGTTGCCGGGTTACAGGCCTCACCAGGCCTTCCTGGTTATGAGCTCCCACTGATTGTGGTGGCCAGGTTACAGGCCTCACCAGGCCTTCCTGGTTATGAGCTCCCACATGCTGTGGTCGCTGGGTTACAGGCTTCACCAGGCCTTCCTGGTTATGAGCTCCCACATACTGTGGTCGCCAGGTTAAAGGCCTCACCAGGCCTTCCTGGTTATGAGCTCCCATACATTGTGGTCGCCAGGTTACAGGCCTCACCAGGCCTTCCTGGTTATGAGCTCCCATATACTGTGGTCGCCAGGTTACAAGCCTCACCAGGCCTTCCTGGTTATGAGCTCCCACATACTGTGGTCGCCAGGTTACAGGCCTCACCAGGCCTTCCTGGTTATGAGCTCCCACATACTGTGGTCGCCAGGTTAAATCCAAATCCTTTTTAAATCCATTTTTCAATAGGCTACTCTATCATATTAACCATACACTAACTGGTTTATTATTATTATTAAGTACCAGTCTAAACCCATCAGTGCGAAATATTAATGCATAGGCGATGTAACGTTTGCCTCACGTGGTTACATTCACGGTCGTGTAGAGCCACCTATTGGATTTACCAGGTCACAACACACTTCAGGTAATTTCTGTAGCGTAGCAGCGGAGCAAAATGGACGAAGAAAAACTAATCAATGAAGTAGGGAAATACCCTGAAATATTTGCAACAAACCACAGATTTTTCAAAGACAACATAAGGAAGTCAGCAGCTTGGAGGAAGATCGCAGATGTCGTTGGATTTTCAGGTAAGATTCTCTAATTATGTTAACTTGCGACCTGAGGTAAAATTTTCTGTGACTGACGTTTGCAACGACTGTACTGTAACGTTAAAACAACGTTCAGGACAGACATTTTCTTAATCTCACAATGTCCTTAAAAAACAGTGTTTTTCACCACAAACTTACAATTATGATATTTCATTAAATAAATATTCATCTTGAAATTAGACTCCAATAACATGCCACCAGTGAACCACAAGAATATTAATTGATGTTAACAATGAAATCAATAGCTTAAGCGAAAAATATGTAACATATTTGATTTATTGAACAAACAAATCATATTAGTAATAGTATAAGAAATGTTGAAATTGATTTGCAATAACAATGCTAATAATTAATTTGTGCAGTCTAGTATTAAAGCTAATTAAAGACTGAATTGTTATGTAAGCAGGCATACATTAAGATATTACATATTTACATACATTATGATATCAAAAAAGTGATCAATTCTAAAATCAATTCAATTTAATGAATTAATAATTAAACTAAGACTGTGGTGACCATTAAACCATTTCATTCTGCCAAGATACATGTCCCACAGAGTTGAAATAAGAGCAGAATTTGTCTCGAACTGTGTAGGCCTCCCTTGCACCATGAAGTCCACCAACAGTAGAAATGCTCTCCATTGATCCAGGAGGTGGGGCTCTGGTATTCAGCCACCTCTCTACTTCCATTGGCTTGAGAAGAAAGTTGTGCAGGATGCAAGCTGACAAAATAAGGCTGTTTATTTTGTCAGGGTGTATGTTGATCCTCCAACGAGATAACAAAATGCCGAAGGCATTTTCAACTACATTGCGCGCTCGAGACAATCTGTAGTTGAAGATGCGTTGTTGTGCAGATAAGTCCCTACCAGGGTAAGGCCGCATCAGGTAGGTTTTTAATGGGAATGCTGCATCCCCTACAACGGTGAATGGCATGTTCCCCAGATGCTCTGCTCCTGGAAGGGGCTGATCATCTGGCATCTCCAGCTTCTTTGCATCTAGAGCCTGCCCTATGGCTGAGCCAGCAAAGACACCACGATCACTTGAGCGTCCATACTCTCCAATATGGACTAGGCGGAAACAATATTCGGCATCAACGACAGCCAATAATACTACAGAGAATGTTTTTTTGGGAAATTTAAAGAAAGGCTGCCTGAATGTGGTGGTGCAAAGATGAGGACGTGCTTCCCATCTATCGCTCCTATGCAGTTAGGAAAATTCCACCTAGATGAAAATCTTGAGGCAATATTTCTCCACTCCTGCTCAGTTGGTCTTGCTAGGTGTGTCTCCATCATCCGCCTGTTGATAGCTGCACATGTGTCCTTGATGGATTTAGCCACTGTGCTCTCCCCCATTCGGTAGTTAAAGGCAATCGTTCTTACTGAATTTCCTGTGGCCAGATATCTGTAAAACATAAACATTAATATAAACATTAATTTCTCCCTCTTCACAGAAAATGAGTGCAGAATGAGATGGAAGTCCCTGAGAGACAACTACATCAAGTGGAAGAAAAGACAACCGTTGCCAAGTGGCTCTGGAGCAGTGCGTCAACAGGAGTGGAAATATGCTGCTGCAATTTCCTTCCTAGATATCTTCTTGCAAAATAGAAGGTACCATTTATAGTAATACAATGTCAAGTGTGAATTAAATTGATAAAAGTATGATTTGAATTTTAACTTTCATTTAAAAAACTAATGCTTTTGTTTCTCTCTCTTTTTTTTCTTACAATCAGTAACGTTGACTTCGACAACCATATGGATGGGTCGACCCATGAGGGTGATTTGGAAACACAAATGACTCCAGAAGAGGAAAGCCCAGTACCAGAGACAACAGGGACCGAAAGTGAAGTTTCAGGATGGCCACAGAGACCCAAAAAGTCCAAATACACAAATTAATGAAAAGCTTGTAGACTTTTTAGCAACACCAACAGTGCCACCAAAACAACATGATGATACAGAACTTTTCCTTTTAAGTTTAGCACCTCAAATGAGGTCCTTGGGAATAAGAGAATAAACACGGGCAAAAATAGAGATGCTACGCATCTTGGATGAGCTGGATGTGCAGAGTAATCAGGTACATCATGGGCAAGGTGTGATTAGCTATCACACAGGACCACCACTGTTTGGTAGCTGAAGTGCTCCAAATTAAAATATTGTGGCTCCTTCTGCTTTCTCAACATACCATATTCATAATAGGTTACATTTGTTTGTTTTGGGAATTGTTAACCTAATCCTGTTTTATGTTAAGATTACTGATATATGTTAAGATATTGTTGTTGTTTTTTATTACTGTAGAATGTGATGTTTGGGCCCACCCTTAATTAAATGTATGTGGAGGCTGGCTAGAGTGGTCAGCAATTATTATTATTAAAATTATCTATGTGTACATTACGGTGTTATCTTGACAAATGGCTCACATGGTAAAATCCATTAAATTAATTATTGTTTTGAAAATATTGTCTTCATTCCTCCAACATCATAATAAATATAAACTGTGAATCAGGTTATAGAGAAAATTGCTTACCGCAATGTTACTGCAAGTTTTTCTTTTGGCCCAATAGGTGTCCGGTAATTTACAGACATCCCTGTGATGTCAGGTCCAATGACTGACAGCAGATCCTCCATCTGTTACAAAGACCTCAAGCGCGCCATTCTGCATTCGTCTTTGTGAAGCAGCTCCAGGACACCTGCCGCAGATGGCTGATGGCCGAGGGCCGCGACGTCGAGGGTGTCATCGAGCTGGTGGTGCTGGAACAGTTCATTGCCAAACTGCCCAAGAAGACCGCGCAGTGGGTCCAGTGCCACCGGCCGACGTCGCTGGACCAGGGCATCCAGTTGGCAGAGGATCAGCTGGTGGCGTGCCCGGGGGTCGGCGAGCCCATATCATCTTCTTCTCTCTCTCTCCCCCCTCTCCCTCTCTCTCGCCCTGTCCCTGCTCCCAGGTCCCGAGGCGGCGTTCCACCGTGTCCGGCGCCCCGTTGGAAAACTGGCCCGGGTGCTGAGCCGGTCCCGGCGCCGCGCGCTCCGCCCCGGGGAGGGCCAACGGCTGGCGCTGTGGGGACCCGGGCCACTTTATTGATCGGTGTCCTCTGATGGAAGTGGACACCTTGATTCGGGTCCCCTACGTGCCACAGGCCGCCCCCGATCAGACTGGGCTGTATCAAATACCTGTATGTATTAAGGGGGGTATGTATCAAGCTTTGGTGGATTCGGGTTATAACCAGACCTCGATCCATCAAAGTTTGATTCAGCCAGTGGCATTGGATAAGAGCCGTGAGGTTATGGTGCGGTGTGTGCACGGCGAGGTGATGGGGGATCCCGCATGAAGTATAGAAGCATAGTGTGGAGTAGGTCTGCACGATTAATCGAATTTTAATCACGATCAAGATTTTGGCTGCCCACGATCACATTCGCGTGATCGAACGATATTTAAAATGCGTCATTCCATTCACAGAACGCTCCGTATATCAAAGGTTTTTTTTGCAAAGCCAGTCTAGTGCTCCGTAAACCACTGTCTGATCAAGTGCCTCCACGAGCTCCAGTGCGCAAGAGAGACCGAAGCTGTGTCCCAATGTGAAGGCTGCATCCTCCGAAGGCCGTATTAGAAGGACTCAAGGCCAATTGCGTCACAGCCGTTCGAGTGTGTCTGCGCGCGAGCTACAGTGAACAAGAGAGACAAGTGTCCAAGCGCGCTCAAAAGTGTGCAAAGGATAGCATCCTCGAAATGAATTCCGGCTTCCGAGGATCCTTCCTTGACATTGAGAAACACCTTGAGTTTGTCTGCGTGCGAGCGACACCTAGCGACAGGTTGTGTCTGAGACTGAGTGACAGTGCAGGTGAGAGACCAAGTGTGAGCATTAGTAAATTGCATTAGTAAATTGGTACATACATAGGCCTACTACATAGTAATATATAATTACTATATAAGAGGCATGAAAGTTCGATTAATGGACTTCAATAATCAGTAGGCTAATACAAACATCTTGTTTTGAACTATATGTTTAATAAATAGAAATAATTCAACCACATAAACTTTCGTGTGGAGGATTAAATAGATTAAAATGTATGCAGTAAGATTTCACAACTAATTACTGACACATTTTACATTTCTTAAGTGTCAAGTAACAATGACTCTGAATTTCATCCATTAATCGAACTTCCATAGTGCATAGTTCTGCCTTGACATGTTCTCATTTGGTTGCATTCTGTTATGGAATATTTGTTTTTTATTGATTGTATATTTTGGGCGTTCTATTCACATCCATTATGCAGGTACAATGCAAGTTTATATTTTGCTTCCTAAAATATACTATTTACACAATGTAAAATGTAAAATAGTGCCCTGTTGAAGTTTTGCTACATTGTATTTATTGTTTTCTTTATTTTTATTTATTCTTTAAAGAGATGCACTGAATTTTGGTGAATGAGAGCACCTGTTTTATTTTAATGCACATAGTTGTACATTAGCAGGAATGTAGCACAATATGGATGTGAAAGCAGTTATAATTAGCCTATGTGACAATAAAATTAGTTTTGGTTAAAATCAACAAATAATCGTGATAATTAATCGTGATAATTAATCGTGATCCCAATATTGATCAAAATAATCGTGATCATTTTTGGCCCAAATCGTGCAGCCCTAGTGTGGAGGTGGCAGTTAATCCGCACCTCCGGTACCCGCTAATTTTGGGAACCAATTGGCCGGGGTTTCAATCTTTATTGGTGTATTTGTGTGCGAGTGCTCCTGGGCAAAAACAAAGGCACCGGAGGAGGGCGACTGTTCAGGCCGGCGAAGCTGAGCCGGGACCGTCGGCGGCTGTTTCAGAGGAACCAAGCGTGTCCAGAAATAAATTTTTTCGGACCGGGATGATTTTCCTCTGGAACAGTCCCGAGATGACACGCTGAAAAATGCGTTTGAGCAGGTCCGTGTCATCGACGGACAGCAGGTTCGGCCGGATCAGCCGCTCTCGTATCCCTATTTTGCCATGATTAAGGATAGGTTGTATCGGGTGACCCAGGACACCCAGACAAACCCAGATACAACCTAGTTATTAGTTTCATAAGAGCCATCGGGAAATGCTATTCCAGGCGGCTCATTGTAATCCCATGGCTGGGCACCTCGGGCAGGCAACCACATTAAATTGTCCAATGACCCGATTTTTCTGGCCGGGCATTCATGAGAACGTGTGCAGGTGGTGCGCGTCTTGTCAGGAATGTCAGTTGGTGAACCCACTGGCCCATAGTAAAGCACCTTTGTGCCCCCTTCCTTTAGTAGAGGTCCCCTTCGAGCAAATTGGTAGGGACCTCATCGGGCCATTAGAGCGATCTGCACGGGGACATCGCTTTGCATTAGTTCTGGTGGACTATGCAACACGATATCCCGAAGCAGTGCCGCTTCGCAATATTTCGGCGAAAAGTGTTGCGAGTGCACTGTTTCAATTAATCTCACGGGTGGGAATCCCGAAAGAGATTCTCACCGATCAGGGCACAGCGTTCATGTCATGCACAATTTGTGAACTGTATGAATTATTGGGCATTAAATCAATCCAGACCAGTGTCTATCACCCACAAACAGACGGCTCGGTGGAACAATTTAATTGCACGTTAAAAGCCATGATTCGTAAGTTCGTGTGGGAGGATGCTAAAAATTGGGATAAGTGGTTAGAACCCCTCTTGTTCGCTGTACGCGAGGTCCCCCAAGCCTCCACGGGGTTTTCCCCCTTCGAGCTTCCCTATGGGCGCCAGCCCCGAGGGGTGCTGGACGTACTTAGAGAGGCTTGGGAGGACCCTCGAGTAGTAAAAATGAAATTCAATACATCCTGGACCTGCAAACAAAATGTTGCAGGCGCAGGATAAACAAAATCGTCTGTACAACAGGGGGGCTAAACTACGTAAATTCGCACCGGGAGATAAAGTGCTCGTATTGCTCCCCACATCCAGCTCAAAATTACTCGCCAAGTGGCAAGGACCATTTGTGGTTACAAGGCGGGTCAACGATCTCAACTATGAGGTTGCTCGTTCAGATGGGGGGGGGGGACACAGATATGCCACCTCAATCTCCTTAAAAAGTGGAATGAGGTGGAGTCAGCGATGCTGGCAACGGTGGTGAGTGGGGAGGAGGATCTCGGGCCAGAGGTGAACGTAAAAGTACAATCCTCCCCTCTGGCCGTTTGCGGAAACCACCTCTCGCCGCCCCAGATCGCTGACATAAAACATCTGAAAGCGGAGTTCGCGGATGTGTTCTCGCCTCTCCCTGGTCGAACAGATCTCATGCAGCACCATGTTGAGACCGAGCCGGGCGTGGTTGTGCGCAGCCGGCCGTATAGGTTACCGGAACACACAAAAAAATTAGTTCAGGGCGAATTAGCGGCAATGCTGGATATGGGGGTAATAGAGGAATCCAACAGTGACTGGACGAGCCCGATAGTTTTAGTGCCTTAATCGGACGGCTCCGTCCGGTTCTGTGTGGATTACCGCAAGGTGAATGCCGTATCGAAATTCTATGCGTATCCAATGCCAAGGGTTGACGAGTTATTCGATCGGCTAGGCACAGCTCGCTTTTATATGACATTGGATTTAACGAAGGGCTATTGGCAGATCCCCTTATCTCCAATGTCCAAGGAAAAGATGTTGGAGAATTCTGCTTGTCCTATGTACATGTGACAAAAGAGTGCTGTACATGTGAAAGAAGCATGCTGTACATGTGAAAGAAGCGTGCATGTGATGTAATGCCAAGCAGAAAAAACTAGGGTCTTAGGGCACATGAGGACAGGGACAAGAGAGTGGAAAAGTACCCAAAAACACTTGTAGCACAGATGCAGGTATTGGAAGGCACTGGGAGAGAAACAAATTTTATACAATGTAACAATGTGCCACTGGGAAAAGCGTACTGAAACAAGGAGCCCATTGTGTAAAAAGACACTAATACAGATGTCCATTGTTTTAAAAGAAATGATACGCATGCGCAAAGAAGGCTGTCCCAATAAAATGATGATGCAGGTGTTTTAATTTGGAAGGAGTAATAAGGAGGAGCAAAGAGAGAAAGATAACAATTTGATCGCTAATTGGGTACCACAAGGTATAAGAATGTGTGCAGACCATTGTAAGATTAGATGACTGGCCGACATCTCACTTTGTTGAACTGCTCAATAAAGTTACTTCTTCTGAGACCCGAAACCTCGACTCTGCGCAATTTCTTCAAGACCTGAACCAGACTTTGATGATTTGAATTGGCACTGGAAATCTGCCACAACAAAGACAGCTTTCACGACGGCGTTCGGATTACACCAATTTGTCACACTTCCGTTCGGCCTGTTTGGGGCACCCGCCACCTTTCAGCGGTTGATGGACCAAATTCTCCAGCCGCATGCTTGCGTTGCACGGCATACTTGGATGACATTATCATCTATAGTAATGACTGGCAGCGGTATATGCAGCATTTGCGAGTGGTCCTCAAGTCGCTGAGAGGGGTGGGGCTCACAGCTAACCCGAAGAAGTGTGCAATTGGGCGCGTGTAGGTTAGGTATCTGGGCTTCCACTTGGGTCATGGGCAGGTGCGTCCCCAAATTGACAAGACAGCAGTGGTTGCGACCTGACCGAGACCCAAGACCAAAAACGAGGTTAGACAGTTCCTGGGGCTAGCGGGATATTATAGAAGGTCAAATAGGGGATTATCACGCTTCCGGGTTTCATGGGCGGTATTTGTTAACTTTATGCATGTCCACTTCCGACACAGTTCAACAATGCCTGAGACGAATGCTATTCATGTCACTGCTCTGTTCCACTTTGTAAATCTAACCAACAACGCCAACAATGCCAAGGTAGCATGTTTGTTTGCAGCTGGCACTTTAGTGAATCAGACTAATTTACCAGGGATGACATATAAATAAACTTAGTATAGTCCTTCATCAGTTCTCCAGCGAGATCGGTGATTCAACGGAAGTGGCAGTGCACAAAGATCACTGAATCCGGAAGTACGTATCAGCGTGATAATCCCCTATTATGAAAGTAGTCTCTCCAGCACAGGAATGTTTAGCCCTCCACAATAATGTTACCCTCTTATTCTCAGGTTCCCTTCATGATATGTTTATGGTATCTCTGAAATGGATCAAAGCACTACAGGAAATCTGAAAATAACGTTTTTCAAATAAATAAAAATGTACTAAGTAAAAAATGTAGTGTACATCCTACATAGACCATTCATCAGAAGGGCAGGACCTCAACGACATTTCTTTGATCACTTCCTGCTTTTTTTTCTTTTTTCTTTTTTTTTTTGCTATGTGGCTCTTATCAATCATTTAGAAATGAACAGAGCAGCAGGTATGCCCCTGGCTGAAGACACTCCAAGGATCTGCCCTTTTCTTCTCTGGAATGTTCTTCTCTTTCTGTAGTGTTCGTAATGGAATTCTACAGGGATTCGTATTTTCAATAGGATGGAGAGGAAGACAGCTCTGATGCTGAGTGTGAGTGTCAGAGAGAGAGAGATAAATTATCAGAGAAAGGCCAAGAGAGAATCATAGTGTTAGAGAGTGAAAATAAGGGAGAACTGAAGAAGTGGAATAACTGCTGTAACAGAACATCTGTGCTAATTTCACCTTCAGTGTGCATAAGTGTAGCTTCTGGCTTCCTGATAAAAGAATATTCTATACGCAGATCACAGCAGCAATATTCCAGTGCTAGGTTACCCGAAGCACTAGGCAGAACATTAGTCATAAGTAGCACTTAATCTCTACAGCACACTTCCTAAAAGAAAAGTATTCTAAATAGAATGAAAAATGTCTGTAAAAAAACTAGAGCCTCAGGTCACTCGTAAGTCCATCACATGCAACTTAAATTGCTGTTTCTCGGAGCTCTCACAGTTACTGTAATTATTTACTTTCTTCCATGATGCACACAATTTGAATCTTTGAAGAATATCATATGGTTACGGTGGCCGGGAAGTGCAGAGCAACATTACAAAGACTGAAACACTTTTACAAAGCTCGAGACAAAGTTACATTTTGGAAGACATTTTTACCCTACAGTACCATAAAACACAATTACATGGGCAAATCACTTTTACCAAGAATTGAACAAATTAACATTTTAGAAAACAAATTAACAAGACGCAAAACACTTTTAAAAGACCCGAAACAAATTTACAAACAATCGATTCCTCACGGAAAAGGAATGTACCACATAACGGAAGTGACGAGTGAACGCGGATGATAGGTGTTGTTGGTGAGCGCGGTCAATTTGTGTTGTTAATGTGGAGTATATGGCGTGAATTAAGAAAAGGAATTACGTTTATGGTGACCGAACATGGACTGCGACCGAGGGATGTTTTGTGGCAAACACATGATCAGCTTAACGCGGTTTTGCTTGTTACATGTGATCGGAGTTTGGAGTTTTTAAAGGACGCGGACCAGACAGAAACACAGGGGATTCTCAACAGCCGGACAGTGCTAAGCAAAGTAAGTGTAGCAAAACGTTAGCTATCTGAGGACATGTGGACAAAAGTGGGTAGTAATGCTAATGAATGCTAATGACAATATCCATTTCAGCGGAACAACCATGCCCGTCATACAAACAGGGGCCCGTTCTTCGTACGTTGCTTAAAATATCCGAGATCAAATGAGACATCCTATCGTGCTCATCATGATCTGGCTAATTTGGTTCTTCGAACACTCCTGCCGGTTATGATTAGTATAGGTGGATTGAGTTATGTGAGATAATTGTGCGTTCATGCGCTGGGTTAAAAGGGGATATGTATCGATAGTAGAAACATTGATCAGCAACGCTGCAATTGGCTGTTCGCCGTGGCCAAAGAGCGTGCTCAGCTTTTTTCTCCACTGAAGAGCAAGTTGAAGGATAAGCTGAATTTGAAAACTTAATTAAAATGCAGAAAACACCTTAATGTGTGCAAAAGCCAGGAGAGAGAGTCACCAAAAAGTAGCAGACAAATTAAGTTTGTAGTAAAACTAAAAGAACTCTAAAACTTGCAATACAAGTATTTTAATAGTTAAAAATAGTAGTTTGAGCTTTCTTTTATTTTATACCTTTTCCATTCAATTCAAATTTGAGTTCAGGAAGCACTCCTATCCACATGTTCTTAAGAAATAATTTATCTTTAATTTGTTGATGGGATCAGAGAATTAGCTCAGATGAACTTGAAAAAGAAAACAACATGCAATTTATAACAAAATAATGTTTTTTTTAATAAATCTTTTTGTTCCCTCTACTATGACATGTTACTCAAAACTGCCTCATAGCTTTTATCACGGAGCTAATCTTTGTAATATATTTTATCATGTTTCAGAAGATGCACCAGGACAATCATCAACAATTTAATTTTTGACGCAGGACCAGCGTATACACAAATCCAGCGAAACGCGGAAGTAAAGCAGCGCCGCCATTACTGCAGGCCTTGCTGCTGCGGAAGTAGGGTTGTTCTCGTAGGCGGCTATAGCAGATGTTAGATGTTTAAATTTAGTTATTTTGTGCGTATGTCCAGTGATGCCGGGAAGAGCGTGCTTGTTAAAACATCTAACATCTGCTATAGCCGTTGTGTGGTTGGCTGTTTTAACAATTTTCTCTGTATTGTTACTGACACATTATGGTACGAGTTTACTGCCTGTGAAAACCTCACGACACCTTTTAATGTGATGAGCTCATCTGCGATGGTATGCAGTATCTGGCCAATCCATCCGGAGCTCACGTAATTCTGACCTTCAATCAATGCCCTGTAGGTTCTGAAGCTCATCGCATGCCAGATTATTAAGAAAATAATATTGAATACCTGTAACAAAATGTATTTTATTGCTGCAACTGGTCGTGGCTAATAGTTATCTGCAACTTGTGAATAGCCAACTTCAGAGAAAAATGTGGGACAAGTGTTGTTCTTTACAGGAAAATAAGAGACACTCAAAATATCTGTACTGTATCAAACAGTGTATGTCATTTCAGGTTAGTATGCGTTTAAAATTTTCTTTTTTTAAAACACAAAAGTTTAAACAGTTTTGCTCAACCTATTTATGTACAATTTAATTGTAAATCAGATTTTAAGACCACACAAAAAAAGTCACATTACACAAATCAATCATACTTCAGCAAGGACGCATTAAAGTAATCAAAAAGTGAACGCAGACATTTATAATGTTACAAAGATTTTTTATTTCGGATAAATCTATTTCGAATCTTCTATTCACCAAGGAATCCTGACTTTTTAAAAAGATAACATTAATAATAATCAGAAATGTTTCTTGGGCAGCAAATCACATCAGCCTTTTATTACCTCGGTAATATTTAATGTTTTCTTGCGTGGCTGGATGTTGAGTTTGTATGGTCTGATGCGCGGGTGGGCTGTGATGGATTATGACCGGTGTCGTGATCATTCTCAAATGTCGTGTTGCTGGTGTTGTCAGTGGTTAGATCAGTAGCAGTCTATTCTGCCCTACAAAGGCAAAGCGCAGTAACTACACATTTGGTAAAAAATAAGTTAAGACTTGTAATGGGCTTTATGACATGTGTTCTGTCTTGTGAAAAAAATATCTGGGTTAAATTATGTCCCGTTTCGGAGATGCATTACCACATAATCTATCCATAACATGTTTGACTGGCTTGTATAAAAACTTTAAAGGCCTTTTTCTCCTTTTCTTTGTTTGCGTAGTTAGTGCATTTTGCCTTTGTAGGGCAGTATTTAACTCTTTCCCCGCCAGCGTTTTAAAAAAAAGTTGCCAGCCACCGCCAGGGTTTTTAACGATTTTCGCTAAATTTGAATGCCCCCGCTGAATATTTTCTTCCATGAATATATGAAGATGATATATATAAAAATAAAGATCTGAGCCTCTGCTTTTAGGCAAAAAAAAACGTTTTTATTTTATCTTCATCTGTTCTTTTTTTATTGCCTCTTGAACAGAGGTAGGTTTTGTCAAAAACACAACATTTTGGACAAAAAACTGAGAAAAAGGTATTTTTATCAAACAAGTGCATTTAACCCTTTGATGCACAACATGGGTCTAAATAGACCCGACTGAGTTTTTATTTTCTATATCTTTGCAAGAAATTAATTTCATCACTCAGTATTCCAGGTATTCCTCAATTAACTTGTTTTTGATCATCACAAATCCTTATTTTTAGGGCCCAAGCCCTGAAAGGGCGAAGGCCCTATTGTTTTCCTTGCGATTATTTTTCTTCACTATTATTATAATAATTATTATTTTACTACCTTTTGGGCACTTTTGGGGCCCTTAACGTGCTCGAAAACTCTTGAAACTTTGCACACGGGTCAGAACCCGCGGCCATCAGAGCCGGGCTGAAGCTGGTACCCGGGCGTGGCAGGGCGGCTCGTCAGCGCCCCCTGGAACGGGGTCCGAACACTTGGTCCATAACTCAAACACGCTTGTATGTAATAATATGAAACTCGGTACACATGTTGATCTCATCGTTTCATCTATACCTCACACTCTTACTTTTTACCCCAGCCCAACAGGAAGTCGGCTATTGAGGTTTGTTTGTAAAACGCTCGCAATGGAATGTCAAATACTCCTCCTAGAGCTTTGATCCAAATTCGACGAAACTCGGTCAGCGTGAAGTCAAGACATTGAGGATGAAAGTTTGCGAGGGGATTTTTTATATCTCGAACGGTTTGTCCGTGGCGAGGAAACGAAATCATGGCGAGAAACGTGAAACAGGAAGTGTGTTATAACTTCAGCATACATTAACTGATCTTGATAAAACTTCAGCAGTGTGTTCGCTGTAAGAGGACGATCACATGGATGTGACTATTGTGAGTCAAAGTTATAGCGCCACCAACTGGCAGCAGGAAGTGTGTCACTTTCAAAATGCTTTGATATCACCCTTTTATTTTTACCCGATTTGCTTCAAACTTCATATGTATAATGTAAAACATACGGCAGATGTAGACCTGTGAATGGATTCTTGATATCTTTGTAACTGTTGCCGTGGCGACGCATCAAACTTTACCCTTCTTTTAGGATGCTTTTAGGATGCTTTTGAGACCCTTAGCATGCTTCAAAATGCATGAAACTCGACAGACACATCACATTTATTAGCCAGTAGACATGTGCAAAGTTTCAGAAACGGGCGTGGTGAGGGCTCAGTAGCGCCACCTTTTGACAAAAGTGGGGTTGTTAGTTTTAACTAGAGTTACAAAAATTGGTATGTATATTGTACTCCTCGAGCCGGACAACTTTCTAATTTAAACTTATTAGCTAGGACCCACAGAAAGTCAGATGTGTTTGTTTGAATGTGGTCTTGCTTAATCTGAGCCTACATCTCTGTCTTTGCCTGTCTGTGTGTGTGTGAGTGTGCAGGGGGAGGGGGCTTAACCATTTCACTGCTGTGTGTATGGCCTGCATAAAGAAAATACATTTCTCAAGCCTGGTATTTTTTAAATAAGTTTTTATTTTTATTTTTTATAAGTAAAGACATATAACTAGTTTAATTGTAGTGCATTGACAATAGTTTTATATAATTAGTTTATTAATCAGATTAACTTGGTCAATAAACTTGGTCTGAAAATTTGGTCCATAAATCAAACACACTTGCATGTAATAATATGAAACTTGGTACACATATAGATCTCATCGTTTCATATATAGCCTACTTCACACTCTTACTATTTACCCCAGCCCAACAGGAAGACGGCTATTTAGGGTTGTGTTTAAAACACATGCAATGGAATTTAAAGTATTGCTCCTAGAGCACTGAACCAAATTCGACAAAACTCGATCAGCGTGAAGTCAAGACATTAAGGATGAAAAGGTGCCAAGGGATTTTTTATATCTCGAACGGTTTGGCCGTGGCGAGGAAACGAAATTATGGCGAAAAACATGAAACAGGATGTGTGTTATAACTTCAGCATACATTAACTGATCTTGATGAAACTTCAGCAGTGTTTTCACTGTAAGAGACCGATCACATGGATGTGACTATTGTGAGTCAAAATTATAGCGCCACCAACTGGCAGCAGGAAGTGTGTCACTTTCAAAATGCTTTGAAACCACTCTCTTATTTTTAACCGATTTGCTTCAAACTTCATCTGTATAATGTAAATACACGGCAGATGTAGACCTGTGAATGAATTTTTGATATCTTTGATACTGTTGCCGTGGCAACGAATCAAACTTTAACATTCTTTTTTGATGCTTTTGGGACTCTTAGCATGCTTGAAATTGCTTGAAACTCAACAGATACATCACATTTATTAGCCAGTAGACATGTGCAACTATGGCAAAAGATTAAAGTAATGTCAAAAAAGTAAACACTAAAAGCCTCATATCTTCTAAAAATGTAATTATACATCATTTGTTTCTAAATTAAATTATACAAATATTATAACTTCCCCAATTTTTCCATTTTTTCATTTAAGAATTATGTTTACGTTCAAAAACAGCCAGAATTGTTGTAAAATTCATAAAAAAATAATAATCTGAGTCATACATAGCGCTATACTGCCCTCTTGTGTTCAATATCAGGTAGGCCTATTGTGTATATTCCCACCGGTTAATCAACGTGTGACTCCGCTGGGACTTGGGAGCTTTTAAATCGCTTACTTAAAACCGAAAGTCGAAATACGGATGTCCGCACAAGACATTAATGGTGTGGAGTAGAGCGAGCATTTTAAATAAATTCCTATTAAGTAGGATTGAACTAAACAGAAAGAATGTTCACTCTGTTCTGCTGGTTGCTCGCTGGTGGATCATATGATTACTTTGTCATAATCTATGACAAAAATGCTATTATAAACCATATTAATAATAGATAATACACATTGCTCTTATTTTTGAAAAATACATTCATGAAAAACAAGATAACAAAAATCATAAAAAAATATAGCCATGGCTGCTATAAATGTTTGAAATGCATAGGACAGATGTTTAATGACGCAGCAACATATAATTGAAAGGCAATTAATAATCTGTCATTACGTCACTGCATTATGATATTACGGCTCCAATACGGTGCAGCACAAAGCACTTATGTGCATCCCGAGCGGAGAATGATGTGCTTGAAGCCACATGAAGTTACAGCGCAGTGAGTCCGTATTGAAAAGTTCAAAGCACAAAAGAAAATACATATTTATGAACAGTGTATTATACATTATCTATCTATGCAATAGTTTATTGAGCCTTTTCTTTTAAAGGTTTTAAATTTCAGTTACTGTGTGCGTGAAGAACAATTATAGTGCTCTGACTCTAGTGTTGTGATCTAACCGACAGCGTCTGACACCCGGTAGAAAGTAACACGGTTAAGTTACAGCAATAAAGTCCAGCAAGAAAAAGTTTCTTCATTCGAAAATATAGACCTTTAGACCTTTATCTTAAAGATCCAGTATAATAGGATTAACATTCAATCATCTTGAAGATCGTTTCATCATTGACTGTAACCGAATGTGACGTGCTGTTTGAATGCTGAATGGAGAATGACTGACAGGCGCAGAGAGGGAAAAGTTTGTGTTCTTGAATTTAATGACTTAAATATTAATTTCTATATCACATAATAGCTTCAGAACACTAATAACACAGTACACAAAAACTTTATGGTACCTTAGAAAGTTTTTGTGCCTTTGTGCCTAACATAGAATAGTATATATTCACAATATAGAATTTGAATCAGCCTCGTCAAAGATGGCAGTGTCAGAGCCGATACCGATCCGGAGTATCTAATCGGCGCACTTCTTTTCAACAGTCAAATTGAAATTGAAATTGCTTGAAACTCAACAGATACATCACATTTATTAGCCAGTAGACATGTGCAAAGTTTCAGAAACGGGCATTGTGCAAGGACTAAATAGCGCCACCTTTTGACAAAAGTGGGGTTGTTAGTTTTATCTACAGTTACAAAAATCGCTATATACATTGTACTCCTCAAGCCGGACAACTTTCTAATACATAGTCATTAGCTCGGACCAAGAGGAAGTCAGATATTTTGGTTTGAATATGGTGAGCCTCTCTCTGAGCCTACGTCCCTGTATGGCAAGCCATTTTAACATTTAAAAGCTAAGTTTGCCTGTCCGGAATTAACATTGTAGATATCAACAACGTCTTTCTGTCTATTCGTAATTACATTTGGGATAGTTTGTATTATCATTTAAGATATCTGTAACATAATTGTGACTAGTCGAAATGACAGAGTATGGCAAGCCGTTTTAACATTTAATCATAAAAGGGCCAAAGCCTTCGGCACCGCCACCCGGGTGCATTTAGGTAACTAAAGGAACCGGGGTTGCGGTGCCACCGGCTTGGGCCCGCCATCGCTGCTCGCAGCTATATTTATTTTTCATTTCTTACTTTTTGAATAAAAATAGTTTTTGTATAGCAACCCTTCTAATGCGCAACATGGGTCTAAAAAGACCCGTATTCATTTCCTATGGTATTTCAGTGATGGCTGAGTGTTTTCTTTGCTGAATCTTTAAAATATATGTATTTTATCATTTCTTATTCCAGATATTCATTAAATAACTTGTTTTTGATTTCCACAAATCATTGGGTTTATGTTTCCTTTCTTACTTTATAAACAAACACAGTTTTTGTATTTCTACATCAATTTTACATACATGGGTCTAAAAAGACCCGTATTCATTTCCTATGGTATTTCAGTGATGGCTGAGTGTTTCCTTGCTGAATCTTTAAAATATATGTGTTTTTTATCATTTCTTTTTCCAGGTATTCATTAAATATCTAATATCTTGTTTTTGATTTCCACAACTCATTATGTTTATGTTTCCTTTCTTACTTTATAAACAAACACAGTTTTTGTATTTATACATCAATTTTACATACATGGGTCTAAAATGACCCATATTCATTTGCTATGTTATTTCAGTGATGGCTGAGTGTTTCTTTGCTGAATCTTTAATTTAAAATATGTTTTTTTTTAATCATTTCTTATTCCAGGTATTCATTAAATATCTTGTTTTTAATTTCCACAAATCATTATGTTATGTTTTTTTTTAATTTATTTCTACATCAATTTTACATACATGGGTCAAATTTTTTTATTAATCTTATTTTATTTTAACCACAGACATTTATATATATATATATATATATATATATATATATATATATATATATATATATATTGTAAAAGATAACAACATAATATCTCAATATTAGGCTATGGTTACCTTGACCTTGTAATCCTAGTGAGAAATCCTAGTGAGAAGGAGAAACATGTCCAATACTATTAGCTAGCTAGCTGTTGACATATTCTAGCTAGCTAATGTTAACTACACAAAAAATATTGTTTTTTAAAGCTTATTTACATTTAGTAGGCCTAACAGTTCATAATCATTCATATGCTGAAATGATTCTTATACCTGAAATCATTCTATGATTGAAATGATTCCCGGCTGCCAAAGACAGAAAAGTCAGCAACTGGTGTTCCCAGAGCAACAGGCCTGTGTGCAAGGAGCACAAACATGTAGTTGTCATTTGTGAGGCATGTAAGCACTAAGATGGCAATTTGAGATGCCGCTGTACCAGTGTGATTTTATTTTTTCTGTTTTTTTTTCTTTTATTTGATCACATTCACCACAATTCAATACAGTTACACTACACCACAGTTCAATTTCAGTGTTATCAGTTATCAGTTATCTGTGATATGTGAATGCTATGCGAGACAAAGTGGCAAATAAACATTTCAAGTGTTAAATATGTTGTTAAAATTACTTCTAAGATTATCAATTTAACAAAATGTTGTCTTTATTCTTTTGTTTTATTATGCTTGATAAGTACATTTGATATAGTAACACAAAACCTAGAAAAAAATGAAAAAAATTATTTTTGGTAATTGAAAACAATATTTTTTTAATATTTATAAACCATGAAATTTATAGATAATGGAATGTTAAATGCTTAAATAAATTGATCTCAAAAGATAAAAAGAAAAGAAAAGTCCAGCCATGCATTAAATAACATAGGACATGAATACGGGTCTTTTTAGACCCATGTATGTAAAATTGATGTAGAAATACAAAAACTGTGTTTGTTTATAAAGTAAGAAAGGAAACATAAACACAATGATTTGTGGATATCAAAAACAAGTTATTTAATGAAGACCTGGAATAACAAATGATAAAATACATATAGTTTAAAGATTCAGCAAAGAAAACACTCAGCCATCACTGAAATAACATAGGAAATGAATACGGGTCTTTTTAGACCCATGTTGCGCATTAGAAGGGGTATCCATAGCTTGCGCATCAAAGGGTTAAAAGCAGAATACATTCAGATGTTGTTTCCTTCATATATAAAACTTTCCAAAATAAATTAAAAACATAAAATAAATGTAAAATATATCAAATTTCCCAGGATGTAAGGGAAATGTAACTTTTGCAATAAAACTTCTGCCTCTGCCTCTCTGTGTTCTACCTGTGAATAATGATTGGAATTACAATAAACAGGCCTAGACACACACACACACACACACACACACACACAAATACATATTACAATGTGGTAAATGTGCACAAAGAGAGAAATAATTTGACAATTACACCTTCATATTTAGACAGCCACACATAAATGCCTGCACACACACATACATATTATAGTGTCATAATATTATACTATCTATCTGCGGCACGTCCATGAATAGCATGAACATGTGCATCTCTCTCACTGACTACTTCGTCCCGATCAGATTCAGAATTATCAAATAAAGAGTGATCGGACTCCGAGTCCATTAACCTCCAGTACTTCAGCCATATACCTCTGCATTGTCTGTCTGATACATTCTCACTACTCCACTGTTTGAGACGATTGCAATCTGTTTCGCTAAACAAAGAGTTGCGCAATCATTCAGGACATGCGCGCGGGTCTTCCTTACCGTATACCACCTAAAACACGGATACCCGGAAAATTCCGTGTTTGGCGCAGATGCGTTTTTTCATTAAACACGGAAAATTCCGTGTTTGGCGGGGAAAGAGTTAATCGGGACAGATTAAATGACACACTGGTAAACCACGAACACTGATGTGAACATATGATATTAGCAACACATCTATGACAGCGTTCGGAAGTCAAACCACGAACGTCGTGCTGAGTGATCTGAACTGTATGAAGTTCAGCGAACTTCTGAACTGTATGAGTGGTGTTCGGGGATCGACTTATCGAGACTATTTTTTAAGATGGCTCCTGTCTGTATATGCGAAGTGAACTGTTTCATAAAGTATCTTCTTATTAAACGGTCTGTACACTTACAAATTTCTCAATGCTTCGTTTTGCATGTATGGAGCCTCATTATGTTACTGCGTTAGTGTGGGGCTATTTTGAGCCTTGTTAGTGGTATAAACTAGCGATTTCTTTATAGTCAATGCTCCCATTACTAGCATTATACGCTAAACAGTTTTTAGAGATAAAACTCTTTACATTCGATTATCATGAAAACAAATCTCAGAGAACGATTGACTAGGTACCGATGTTTTATTAGACCAAAGGTTCATTGTTCGCCGGAGTTCTCCTTTAACTCCAATTGACCAGAAAACTTTCAGCTCTGTCCAGTAAGGAAAGACTGGATTACCCAGAGTAAAACATTAGCATGGCGTGCAATCCCTAAAGAGAAAATGCTATAGGTTAATTTTCCACTTAAAGTCAGAACAGGATAGTTGTAAAGCCTTAAATAGAGCTAGGCCAGACTTAAACAGCTATTGGAATAAATGCAATGCTGTTAAGAGGACGTGAGACTTAGACTGACAGACTTTCTTTCTTTCTTTCTAAAGAGGGAGAAGAAGAAGTAGTAGACGGTGTCTACACATCTACTGAAAAAATACTTATCATCTACAGTTGAAAAAGGGGAACACTGACTTGCACTTTGTCACTAAACTGCTGAAAAAGAGGGAGAATGAAATGAAGGTAGAAGAAAGAGAAGGAAAAAAGGAGGAAATAGAAATAGATTAATGCCTACTCCTGATTGCACCATATTTGGCACTAGTGAGCACACTAATTTGTTTTCGGTGGCTCATGAGCATTGGGCCAACATCAGGGTGATGAAGTGGAGCCAAGCAATTAATCTCCGTTATGCCGGACGGGCTCTGATAAGGACTGATGGGTTCACCATTTACGAACATCAAACTTTATGGAGTGGAGATGAAATCAAGAATCAGAGGTCACTGGAGCAAAGAGAGGGGTATTAGGCACAATTTCACTCGAGATGTGTTTAAGGCTACCATCATCAAGAAAAAAAAAAAAGATGAATAAATCACTTTGTTGACATATACTCTCATTGGCTCTCATTTGCAAGGTTTTGCATGTATTTGAGTGTTTTGTTGTTGTTGTTGTTGTTGTTGTTTAAAGCTTTTACAAGCCGGTCTCTATTAAACAACTTTGTGTAAATAAATACTGACTAAAGTTGTGACTGGTGGATGTTGTGAGTCTGATGCTAATGAGATGTTATGTATTGAAGTCAATGCATGGAATTGTGAAGCTTTCATATGGAGAAAGACAGTGGGGGAGACCTGGTAAGGTTATAATACTGTTTGCTTCAGCATCTCTGAATTTGAGCCCAAGTGCTCAAACGTTTATAGACCATTTTGCAGTCTTGTCCAGAAACAGTTTGTAAATGTTTTAAACTGTCTCAGTTTGTAAATGGTTTCTTTATTTCAAATGTAAAGAAAACATCTTAAAGATGTTTGTTTAACTTTGTGATTTAGTTGTATATGTTCTGTTGGTTGTATTTTATCCCAACGTTTATGTAGTGTTAAAAAAACTGAAACAGGAAGTGCTTCTGGACCAGTGTTGTTTACATCTCGCAAAATGGTCTATACAAAGTACCTATATAATCTGCTATTGACATTATCAATAACCCTAACATTTTACAATATTATATGAAGTTTTATTAAATAAGTTCGAGAGGAGCACGTTCAGATAATTAACATGAGTGGTCAGCAATCAGCAATCAATGATAAGAGGGTAATATATAGGCTCCGTTTACACGAGAATGCTCGCGGGTGAAAACGTAAAAATAATTTATCTGATGTGCCTTTCGTTTACACGGCGACTGCGTTTTTGGGGCTTAAAAACGCAAAAAAAGTGAAACCACCCTCCAGAGTGGAAGTCTTAAAAACGCTCCGCCGCCGCGTTCCTGTGTAAACGGTAAAAACGCAAAAGTCTGCTTGACAGTGAAGGTTGTACACAGGCACGTGGACTTGTTGTAGTATGCACTCCTAGCCGCCTGAAGTGCATACTACATTGAATTTCACACACTTTTGCGTCACCATTTGCATGCGGATTTCCCACACAAAATGCTCGTCTAAACGCAGAATAAAAAGTGACGATGCAACGCCACTTTTGCGTTTTCTCTTCAGAATCGTTTCCGTGTAAACATAGCCATAGGCTCAGCAGTCTTACCTCGATCCATTGACAGTTTGCAGCATGTGGCCATGTCTGAATCTAGCTCTTCCCGTTCGATGAAGAATCTTTCGTCCTTCAGAATTAAGAATCTTTGCCGCAACCTGGTATTTTTTCGTGGGCGTCAGGCCAAACAAAAGGGTCCTCGCCACCGCAGGCAAAACATCCGCAATCTACTTCCGCGTTTTTTTTTAACTCTGCCATAGAGAAATGAACAAGGCAATGCTGCCCTCTTAACGCAAAAGAACAGGCCTTCCTCCAGCGTCAGGCTGCTGCAACAGGCCCTTAGTAAGCCACACTGCAGATTCAGTCCCGGCCGACCCACACTCTCAACATCTGCCGTGTGAACTCCGTGAGTGCTTAGCTGAAAAACCTTTTCTGTCCCTGATTGAACTTCACATCGCTTCAGTAGTTGAATCACGAGCAAGCTATCTGGATACTAATTTTGATTGGAGGATCACAGGTTTTAAATAGTTTCTGTACAAATGATTTGCGTTCCTTAACGCAATGCTTCCTTATGGCGTAAACTCCCATTTAAACAGTAGATAAGGGGTCTTTTACACTGGGCTCGTTGCTGCGCTCTGAGCGTGTTTGTTCCTGGCCCCCCTGCAGCATTGGTCTGGTTTCACACCAAACTTGATTCTATCGAACCCTGGTGTGTTGCGTGCATCTTACGTCATCGCAAACGTGCACGGCACATGATAGAAAGCAGAACGTAGGTAAATATTGTTTATTTTATTTTATTAATTTGCTGCTATTATGCGCAGTTGAGTGAACAATACAGGTTTACCGTGCGTGTGTGTCACATAAGGTGGACTTCTACTGCTTGCAAACGACTCTTGACTCTTTTGAGGAGACAGTGGATTTCCAAATGTGTTGTCCTGATTCCACGCGCAATACTCGAATACACTGCAGGCTTACTCTCGCTCGTAACCAAGATAAATCATCAACACTATCATCACTTACAAGTGTTTTATTTAACTTAATACATAACAATAAACTAAAAACGCACACGCAGGATACTTTACTTCCTGAACAAGTATGCACCCGAGTCTGTGCTGCTTTCACTTTCACGTGAACTGTGGCATGGTTCGGAAGCAACCAAACTCAGACCACCTCCTCCAGGTAGTCTCGGGTTTTGGTACCCCAGTGCACACCCAGGACAGCGTTCATCTTGGCAATTTTTCATGCGAACCGTGCCCCGTTCCGAACTAAACTGCCAGGGTGAAAGCCCCTTAAGACATTTTCAAACGTTAATAAAGAAGTGCATCATCCTACAAGAAGTTATTCTCCCCTCTTTTTCACGTCTTTGATTACGCTCAAGAAGATGAGCCTTGGCCCGCCAGGCCCCAATCTACTTCTCCCTTTGCTCGGCTTCACACCACAGCTCAATTTTCCCAGGTACGTTTCTCCAGTGATGTCTCCTCTGCTCCCACAGGAGCTCTGTTTCTCTGGCTAATTCTCTACACTGCCAAAGCAGTGCCGTCTACTCTGCTCCCACTGGAGCTCTGTTTCTCTGGCTAATTTTCTCCACTGCCACAGCAGTGCCGTCTACTCTGCTCCCACTGGAGCTCTGTTTCTCTGGCTAATTCTCTACACTGCCAAAGCAGTGATGTCTCCTCTGCTCCCTCTGGAGCTCTGTTTCTCTGGCTAATTTTCTCCACTGCCACAGCAGTGATGTCTCCTCTGCTCCCGCTGGAGCTCTGTTTCTCTGGCTAATTTTCTCCACTGCCACAGCAGTGATGTCTACTCTGCTCCCGCAGAAGCTCTCTTTCTCTGGCTAATTTTCTCCACTGCACAGCAGTGATGTCTCCTCTGTTCCCACAGGAGCTCTGTTTCTCTGGCTAATTCTCTACACTGCCACAGCAGTGATGTCTCCTCTGCTCCCACTGGAGCTCTGTTTCTCTGGATAATTTTCTACACTGCCACAGCAGTGATGTCTCCTCTGCTCCCACAGGAGCTCTGTTTTGATGTCTCTTCTGCTCCCACTGGAGCTCTGTTTCTCTGGCTAATTTTCTCCACTGCCACAGCAGTGATGTCTACTCTGCTCCCACTGGAGCTCTGTTTCTCTGGATAATTTTCTACACTGCCACAGCAGTGATGTCTCCTCTGCTCCCACAGGAGTTCTGTTTTGATGTCTCTTCTGCTCCCACTGGAGCTCTGTTTCTCTGGCTAATTTTCTCCACTGCCACAGCAGTGATGTCTACTCTGCTCCCGCAGAAGCTCTCTTTCTCTGGCTAATTTTCTCCACTGCCACAGCAGTGATGTCTCCTCTGCTCCCACAGGAGCTCTGTTTCTCTGGCTAATTCTCTACACTGCCACAGCAGTGATGTCTCCTCTGCTCCCACTGGAGCTCTGTTTCTCTGGCTAATTCTCTACACTGCCAAAGCAGTGATGTCTACTCTGCTCCCACTGGAGCTCTGTTTCTCTGGCTAATTTTCTCCACTGCCACAGCAGTGATGTCTCCTCTGCTCCCGCTAGAGCTCTGTTTCTCTGGCTAATTTTCTCCACTGCCACAGCAGTGATGTCTACTCTGCTCCCGCAGAAGCTCTCTGTCTCTGGCTAATTTTCTCCACTGCCACAGCAGTGATGTCTCCTCTGCTCCCACAGGAGCTCTGTTTCTCTGGCTAATTCTCTACACTGCCACAGCAGTGATGTCTCCTCTGCTACCACTGGAGCTCTGTTTCTTTGGATAATTTTCTACACTGCCACAGCAGTGATGTCTCCTCTGCTCCCACAGGAGCTCTGTTTTGATGTCTCTTCTGCTCCCACTGGAGCTCTGTTTCTCTGGCTAATTTTCTCCACTGCCATAGCAGTGATGTCTCCTCTGCTCCCACAGGAGCTCTGTTTTTCTGGCTAATTTTCTCCACTGCCAAAGCAGTGATGTCTACTTTGCTCCCACAGGAGCTCCGTTTCTCTGGCTAATTTTCACCACTGCTTCAGCAGTGATGTCTCCTCTGCCCCCACTGGAGCTCTGTTTCTCTGGCTAATTTTCTACACTGCTATAGCAGTGATGTCTTCTCTCTAGTACCTCACTATTCAGAATTATTATTCCTGTTAAAACCCCTAATTGATTATTTTCTCTGTCCAGCGAGCATTGGTCTCCAAGCCGACGTAGCATGCAACCATGTTTTCTCTTCTTTCACTCGCCTCTTCTTTTACCTCCTACCTTAATCTCATTAAGAGTCTACATTAAAGGTTTTAGGAGCGGCATCCAGTTTTTTCATAAACTGATGTACGGCACTCCCTCTGTGGAGATAAACAATTCACAAACCTCCCTACTGATTAAAGGGATTAAAAGATCCCAGCCCACCCGCCCCGACGGCAGACAACCCATAACGCTGGACATTCTCATGAAATGTATTCAGGCTTTCCGCACAGGCCACATTTATACTAGCCTTTTTGGTTTTCTTAGATGATCAGAAATCACCATCACTTCAAAATTCGACCCAAAAAATCCACCCAGACTTACCAGTAATTGATGGTGAAACCATTTCATATTTGATTAAACAAAGACTGACAAGTCCAAAAAGGTCATTTCACTTACATTTTTAACCTCGCTTCGCAAATCCAACAATACCAGTCAAAGCTGGCATATCTACAATAGAGAAGTTCCCAGGCTAAATCTCCTCTGGAACCCCTGTTTTTAGACGACTTCAAAATGACTGTTTGACGACTTTTCAAAAAACCTGCTACACGTTTTGGTCCCAGAAACACATTAAATCTGTTCTCCAACAGTCAGGAATTCCAGCAAAGAATTTTTCAAGTCACCCATTCCACATCGGGGCAGCAACTTCAGCAGCCCAAAAAAGGCTTTTCCCAACGGCAGATTTAAGCCCTTGGGAGATGGTCCTCTGATGCTTTCCAAAGCTATATCAGGACCAACCGGTTCCACAAACAAAAAAATGTTATAAAATGCCTTTCCTTTCTCTCCGTCCAGCGAGCATTGGTTTCACAGCAGACGGAGTGAGAGCTTTCCCAGTAAAGCTCTTATATTTTCTCTTTCATCCAGCGAGCATTTGGTCTCACAGCGTATGCAGTACGAGAAAATCTCCTGGGCAAGCACTCATTTTTCCTTTTCTCAAGTTTCCTCTTTCTGTCTAGCGAGCATTGGTCTCACAGCGGATGGAGTGAGAGCTTTCCCAGTAGAGCACTTACATTTTCTCTTTTATCCAGCGAGCATTGGTCTCACAGCGGACGGAGTATGAGAAAATCTCCTGGACAAGCACTCATTTTCATTTTTCGTCTTTCTGTCCAGTGAGCATTTGGTCTCACAGCGGATGCAGTGTGAGAATCCCCTGGGCAAACACTAATTTTTCCTCTTTTCAGGGTTCCTCTTTCATCCAGCGAGCAGTTCGTCTCACAGCGGATTCAGTGTGAGGAAATCTCCTGGGCAAGCACTTATTTTTCCTCTTTTCAGGTTTCCTCTTTCCATCCAGAGAGCATTGGAGCACAGCGGATGGAACAAGAACATTCCCGGTAGAGCATTCACGTTTCAGCAAGCATTTTTGGTCTTACAGCCGATGCAGCATTAAAACACCCTGGACAAGTACTCTACAACCGCTCCTTGTTCGCATACAACAAGGGCTTTTAGTCCAGGCAGTGAGCCACCATCACTGGCTTCCCTGATCAAGTATCCAGGCCCCTTCTCGAGATGCCAGCCCGCCAATCTCGGCACTCTTTTAGGGGGTCTTTAGTCCGGCGACTGTGCTCTGCTCTTTAGCCTATTGGGGGGAGTACTCTGGGTTCGGGCAGAATTCCGAGCTCGGAGCTCTCCCTCCGGACAGCACGCCAAATACGCATTAAATCTTACTCCCTCAAGTGTGAACTCATGAAAATGGAATTGAAGAAATTGTACATCATAAATGGCTTGTACTAACTATTTTACACATGCTGTGCAAATTATCATTGACACGATCTGAGAGAATTTACATTGTGTCGCTGATGCCTGTGGGATATTTGGCATGCTAAATATCTTGACCTGTTTGTGATTCAAAATCCTGCTGTGTGAATGTGTTCTGACTGAAAATTTAATCTGCGATGAGCTACAGCCAATGAGAGAGCAAGATACAGGGCAGCGGGAAGTTCGGGAAGGAGTTATTGACCAGCTTTACAATTATTTCAAACAGAAACAAAGAACAAATATTTGCTTGACCCACCATAACATCAGCACATTGTAAAATCATTTATTTACCTGCAACTCTCTTTGCAGAACACACAATCTTTGCTCCCTGCTTCTCCCCAACCATTTCCTCCTCCATAATATTTTTTCTTTTTCTCCTAAATTAACTGCAAAAAGACAATTTGGATTGCAAGCTTCTTGCGCTCTACCATTTTTAATAACAAATCCAGTCTCTGTTACAGATCTGCAAGGCTCTATCTAGCAAATCACAGCGCACTCCCTCTCCTGAATACTGATCACACACACCTGCACCTCATCATCACCCTCATCACTTCCACTATAAATGGACACTTATCTTGTTTTCTTACACTTACGCTGCACAGTTGTCTTCAATCAGAATACCACTGGACCAAGCCCACGAAGAGGTCATGGCTCGTAGAGGCCATGGCCCTCGTAGAATGGGCTCTAGCGCCTAAGGGACAATCCTGACAATCCGATTGGGACTACAGCTGGGCTTTAGACGTCACTAACCCATACATTTGCATCGACCCTCCCTCCGGAAAACGCAAAAAAGGTCATGATCATATTTCTGCTGCTCATCGAGTGTGTTGTATTCACCCAGCTGTCAGGTCGTCTGTGTTCGAGCTTCCCACGGATGCTGTACTTTGATTTTGCTGTACTTTGTTTGATTATGTTCCTGAAAATGACGATTGTAATTTAGCTCTCTGTGCTGCGCATTTACGGAAGACAGCTTCCAGAATCTCCACGAATTCAACACCGGATTCAACAAGAAACTGTTACTAAAACATGAAGCAGTTCCAAATTTAAAACCAGAGGCAGCAGTTATTGGGCCACAACCTGTAAGTAGGCTAAGACTTAATCATTTTAAATGTATTTGCATGTATAATTCCAGGCGTAGCCTTGTGTTTTATTTTTATTTTAAATGCCAGCGCTGGCTTTATAGCCATTAGGCTACTAGTTATGCTATTTTGTGTCTACGACAAACGCGTACAAACATTATGGACCTGAATTTTGTAAAAGTACTAATGTTTTAAACGTATTTTTCATGTATATATGAAGAGTTCAGATGCAAAAGCCTCTAAATGCCATTTGAAATTTTCTTCTTTAATGATGATTTTTATCAAACTTGTATATTTAAGTTCAGTAATTTCACTTAAATGGCAATGTTATTTCCAATTGTAATCCCTTACTTTACTCTTTACACTTACTTTACTTCTAACGCGTTACTGCCCATCAGTGGTTGCCAGTCAGATGCTATTGTGTTAAACGTGTATAAAGTTAAAAAATGTAGCAAATTATCATTCAGAAACGTTTAGTAAGAGCCATGTGTGGTGAGGTTCTGCTGGACTCTCTTTATCGCAGCTTTCTCGCCACTTTCTCGGTCTGATTCTGCCTCAAACTGATACTGTGGTACCAACATGAACGGATCAGAGTGCAGGCACGTTTCGCCCATAAAGGTAATGGGCGTTAACCTTCCGGACAACATGAGCGACAGTTTAGCCAATCACCACACACCGGCCCAAACTAACTAATCTGAGACCACTGCCTGTTTTTGAGGGAGTGGTTTCATAGGCTCAGAAAGTCAACCGCTCGTTCGAGGACATAGGAGAGCGCGGCTGACAATAAAGGTGAAGTTTATGAAAAATAAGACTTTTTAAAAAAGAAAAACCACGAATACATGTTATATTGCACCCCATAAACACACAAACGATTAATTCATCTCTCGAGTTCAATTCAGGCATGGGCCAGTGAGCCCCTGTGTGAGTCCCTGAATCACTCAGACATTTAATGACGTAAACATACACGCATATCGGGATAGCTCAAAATGCGTATAGATAACACGCCACTTGACTTGAAAGTGGCGTGTATGTTTACGCAAAAATCATGATGTCATGTTGAATACTGTGAAACTTGATTAGTCCAAACCATGCCAATATAGCTTGCAACACACAAATGACACATCTATTATAGATCATATGCTCAATCACTATTTCTCCTTTCTTGTTCACTGAAGGGTGTTGATTGATGTGAGCAACCATATTCTGAGAGGGTATCCCGCTGTCAGAGGGACAGACAAGTCAGACACCCGCTGTCAGACAAGAGTTGAATGAATAAAAGATTATACCTGGTCAGCCAAATAGGCAGCAGGTGAAATTGTATCCCACTTTTCTTAAGGCAAAGTATTAGTCCACATAACACACAGCTTGAACCTGCAGTCTGTTTCATGTATTTGCATTACCTCATAATTACATTAGTCACATGCATTTGTGCATCACAGATTAATTGCATAATGATGGAATTAAATGATTTCTGTTGAAGTCATTCTGTTGGTGCCTTTATTATGTGAGTGCAGTTGATTGCAGCAATTACATATACAAACCCTGTGATCAGTGCCAATCAGAGTGTATGTTTTTTTTCTTCTAAAAAACAGTTAATGCGGCATTTTTTTTAGTTTCTGAGAATACTCCAATGCCTGTTTTTGCACAGTTATCACCCTGCAATAACAATACTTTCGATACTTATGTTGTCATCATATAAAAATACTGATACTAGTCTTTTTTACTAATTTAGCTTCTCTGTCTTCAGTAAGCACTCTCCGTGAAATTTTTTGTCTAATTTGGTATTGTTTGTCTCGGTATCAAGCACATACTGTATATAACGGCGAGCAAACAGTAGTTAAGATTTATCCCTACCCATGCCACGTCACAGGTGGGGATACACATGATCTTTTTGTTGTTTGTTTGGGAATGGAGCATGAACAGTCGAGGGTGCTGGCTGTGAACATTATGAACAGCTTCCATTATGGATGCTCCACTCACACCTGGCGCTCTTCGAGTAGAGCACTCAGGCTCGCAGGCCTCAGGTCCCACTGCTGCCGAGGCACAGAGGCGAGCTAGATCATGTAGATCAGCTAGATCTAGGTCAAGTCAAGTCAAATATATTTATATAGTGCTTTTCACAATACAGATTGTATCAAAGCTGCTTCACAGTATCAATCAAAAACAACTTAACAGTGTTTGTTTATTACTGGAAAAAAAGACATCCAAGTTTGGTAGAGCAGATCAATGGAATGGGTCATTTAATTTGAATATCCCCAACTGAGCAAGCCAAAGGCAACAGTGGCAAGGAACCGAAAAACTACATCAAGTGACCCGATGGTGTTCTAAAACTCCATCAGATGACCCCATGGAGAGAAAAAAAAAACTACCCACTAACATCCCACTATCCCTCATTAGTTGGCCATAAAGACCAGAGTTATGGGCCAGCTGTCCAGCTGTCTCTCCCCTCAGTCTGCATCACTGCCCACAAAGCTGATCAGAAAACCTTTGGCTTTGGTGGGTAAGACAGATCTGAGGACGTCCTCATCACCAAGAAGGCTGCGGAGAAGAGGTTAACACCAGTGGCGCTAAACCACTGAGGGTAGTTCACACCAGTGGAAAGTGTGACCTCAGTGTAAAGTGTGACCTATGTGACCTCAGGGTTATGCCAACCCTGCCACCTCTCTTGCGTAACAGTCTCCAGTGAGCCCATTTCTCACTGTCCTCTCGGAAACATAGCAGCACTGGGATGCCCACCCCCTCTGAGGAGAGACCTAGAGCTACCAGTTTGGTTGTTCCCTGCCTGTGTGCAGCTTCAGGGCACCGAAGTGGTTGCTCGTAAAACATCAGAGGCCAGTCTCGAGAGGCTGGTTCCCTTAGTAGATTTTCTGGCAGCATGGAAGCTATTGGCGAATATATTTCATTGGGTCCTGCGCACAGTAGAAAAGGGTTCATTATTCATTGCGGGTCTCACCCACCCAGGTTTATAGGGGTCCTGCCCACAGTGGTTGGTGCCAAGCAGGCTATGGTCATGAAACAGGAGGTAAAAACTCTGTTTGGGAAAGGCGCCATAGAACGTGTACCTCCCTCCGACAGAAAAGCTGGTTTTTACAGCCGGTATTTTATTGTTCTAAAGAAGGATTGGGGGTTGTGTCCAATTTTAGATTTGCATCATCTCAACCAGTCAGTCATGCAGCTTAATTTCAAAATGCTAACTTTGAGACAGATCGCCTCACTGTCCACTCTGTTTCTCCCTCATGCATCCAGCTCCATTGGGACTAGATTCTATGATTCAGACATGGCTGAGGCAATGTCTGTACGCTTTTTTGATTTCTGGAGAGAGTTGCCGGGATAAGGTCTGGCTCAATACTTCTCCCCCACCCAGAACAGTGGAAGCTTGGCCTCTGAGGGGCTAACTGATGTTGTTGCGACCATCTTTCACTCCAGAGATCCCTCCACGAGGAAAATGTATGCCACAAAGTGGAGAGTGTTTACTTCTTGGTGCAGTGGTCATAAGCTGGACCCAGTTAACTGCCTTGTTGGTACAGTGCTGAAGTTCCTGCATGAGCGATTCACTGCAGGGTTATGCCCATCCACTTTAACGGTGGCGGCCATAGCTGCTTATCACATACCTTTGGATGGAATGTCCTTAGGGAGAGACCCATTGGTAACACGTTTCCTCCATGGCACATTGAGGCTGAGCCCTGTGGTACGAGGGTGCCAGCTTCGGCCAGCTTCGGCTGTGGTCCTCCAAGGCCTGTCTCTGCCTCCCTCTGAGCCTATTGAAGAGGTTCCAGTCAAGTTTATGACTCTCAAGATGTTGTTCCTCTTAAAAGGATATGACATCCTTTTTCTCGCTATGGTTTCTCGTTTAAACACATTAGAATACTTTACTAGTTTTAAAATGACCCATTGGTCTTTGTACTTTTGCGTCCATTCATTTTTCCTTTTTAAGCCTGTAATTGAAAAATGAAAAAAAAAATCCATATTGTATAATAAATAAAATAAATAGGCCTAGATAATAAATATTTTTTTATATAATAAATAAATGTATTTTTTATTTTGGCCCTTTATTAAACATTTAAAATATTCACAGATTAATATGAAAAAAAAAAATCGATTTTACTGGTTTTCTAAGGCCAAACCAGAGAATGTCTAATAGAATGTGTGTAGTAGACGGGCTCTGGCCAAACCCAGAAATTATATTTTATAATTATATTTTCCCCGCAGTGCTAAATGAGAAGAGCCACTCTGGAACCATATTTAGGCGCGCTGCACTCCACACAAACACTTGGATATGCGCCAAAATCGTGTGTTCATTTGTAATAATCTTACCCTTGAATTATTATTGTCTAACCTATATTATTAACTTATATTAACCTTTCAACAAAGAAAAAATATATCGATCATTTTATAATTTTATTATATATTATATATTTAATATATTATTATTATTTTTATTGATATCGATCGCGTGACTATCGCAATACATATCGTTATCGTTTTATCGCCCAGCCCTAGATCTAACCCTTTCCAGTAGGTGGTGAGGAGGGAGCTCTCATTCCAACCACTGGCGGCTATGAGGGTCCTAAACTTGAGTGAATAATCATGAATTGACATTTTTCCTTGACGGAGATGATAAAGCTGCTCACCAACTAACGAATCTCACACTGGCTTGCCGAAGACACAGCAGAAATATTTGATGGAATCAAATCAGGGACTGGGTTACTGTAGCAGTCTGGGTCCAGATGGTTTCGGACCTTTGGAGAACTCAACCAGTCAGCAGGGAGATGATAAATATAATCTTCACCTAATCAGTGGTATAGATATGTCCAGGGTCAGCAAACACTGCAATAGTAATCCGCTGTAGTCATCCGAAGAGCCAGAGTAGGGCACTGCTTTAACCATGGGAAAGGCGATAGAGATCGTCAAAGAAGAAGTGGAGGTGATGACTGAAGTGGTGACGGGTAGTGATGGGAACTGGATCTTCCAGAAATGGTTCTTATGTGCTTATGATGCTGTCTTTCTGTAGATTGTCCAGTCGTCTGTCACGGAAGCAGTCTGCATAGACTTGCATACACTTGTAGCTGTATCTTTGGAAGTCCTTGAAATGAATGGGTTTCATAGCGCTGCGCGTTCCACGTTCTGTCTGAAAGGCGCTTAAATCCTTTGTACGCGCAAGTGCAGAGGTTTTCACCCTCTAATGAGTCTGTACAAAATGCGCAAAATGCGTTTCTCAAAAAAAATCACAAAAATGCATTGCACGTCTTTGCACACATGATCTGTAGATCTGCGATTGATAGTAATGCCTTCCGATGGCGCATTGAGGTATCACGTTTGGTGCACATGGCAGATCAAGCCTCAACATGCTCATGTTGCGCGGTTTCCACCCTCTAATGAGTCTGTAATAATGCGCGTTTCCAAAAAAACACACAAAAATGCATTGCACGTCTTTGCACACATGTGCTATAGATCCGCAATTGATAATTGCGTCTTTCCATGACGGATCCATGGACGGATCACGACATCACTTCCTGTGCACTTTGACCCCAGCTTGTGTCGCATGTAGTGACGTCAGAAGCAGCGTCTTTTGGCCATGCGTTTGACTGAATATATAATAGGTTTGACTCGCACTTGACTCCCATCTGCTATATGTTCCTTCTTATCATTATTGTCTGTTTACCATTGCTTCATTCTATCATTTCTTTCTCGTTTATACACTCGCAAATACAAGCACATTCACACACACACACACCCTCCCCCCCACACACACACACATGCGCGCATGCGCGCAACGTTATGTCAAAATGAAAGTACACGGACGCACCGAGTTCCGTCTGCTCATCGCCTTTATTTATTTATTTTATATTTATTTTATTATTAATTGTTCTGACAGGGTCTATTTAATTTATATTCTAACCAATTCAATGTTCAATCAATATTCAAAAGCAAAATGTTATCTGTTTGACCACAAATGTAATTGAATATTTTACATATGGCATTTTACTCCCTTTTTTTTAAATGAGAGTATCTTAAAAACTAATTGATGTAAACAGTTCAAATCAATTCTGTATAGTTTTAAACTGTTTTATGCACATTTTTCTCATTGACAAGTTTGAGGTTTACATTTATCATTTTTTTGTATTGAATAAAATATGTAGAATTTTTTTTTTTAAATTGTTTTTATTTTTGTTTATTGCATTTTTGAGATATTTATCTAGGTACTATTGATTTATTACAAACATACCCTTCAAGTAGAGAAAGTAAGGATTATTTTGATGTATGGCATATGAAAATGCTCAAAAGAATGACAGCATAGCATGTAAAAATAGAAAGATATACTCTGGTGGAACTGTTCTATGGCAGGTCATAAAGGGTTAAACATTATCTATCTATAAATTACGGAACGTGTGTATGTGTGTCTGTCTGTTAATCACATATCCCTCACATCGTTTGTCCGATGGATCTCAAACTTGACAAGTGTCTTGCTACGGGCACGAGTAAGTGCAGTGCCGAGTTTGACGTTGTTTGGATTAGAAATGCAAAAGATATCGCTAAATATATCGCTAAAAGAAGCACACATTGGCTTTTGCCTCTCTAGCCGCTGGGCACTCCCCCTCTCATACTACACAGTGAGTGAGCACAGCACAGGACCAGCCAACATTTGCTAAAAACACACACAAAAAAATATTTTGCTTGGGCATTTTGCACTAGTTATTATAAAATATAAGTAAGCAATGAGCAGTGTTGTGCCTGAGCATTGAGCAGTGTTGTGAACGATAGTTCATGAACTCATTCATATTTTGGGCGAACGTGAACTGAAAGTACAGTATTTCTGTCTGTTACTGTGAGCGCGTTTATTCTGGTGTCTATGAATGCATGCTCTCTTTGTTCAATAGGGTGCCAGATTTATATAGAGCCTTCCAGGCAAAAACCTGGCTAAAACATACGTAAACAGGGCTTAATATGTTGCGGAAAAAAACAACCTGGCAACGCCTGCCACCAGTGTCGCTCTACAGCAGCCGCATGCATCAAAACAAGCATGATGTAGTCGACAAAGCATCGAGGAGGCGTCGTATCGTCTAGAACGGCAACAACGGTCATTTTAACCGTTTTGAATTTTATATCTAAAATAACTTTGTTGAAAAAAATAAAATCCTGCTGGTTCCTGACTTTTCCTAAAATTGTCTGTATTTTCATTTAAAATGCTTTTTATTAAGTTACGTAAACGTAAGGCAAAACAAAAAAATGAACATATTTACCTATTTCGGCCATAGACGGTCATATTGCCCGCACTGAATTTTGCTGTATTTTTTCATTAAATATCCTGCGGTTGATCGTGTTCTCTCTCAACTGTCAACAGAAAGGTCCATCCGGTCACCTCTGTAGCGGTGTTTGCTATATAATAATTTCTACATAGTTGTTGATCAGAATTAAACAAATAAAACCGGACTACAGTTATCTATAATACTTACGTTATCTATAGAGTATATATGTAGCCTATTTATATTGCTAGGCTAAAATGTCTAAAATGAATGAGCGAATGAGGAGATGCTTCAGAACTTGACGAGTGATGATTCGGATGCAGGGGAACAATCGGAGGTGGAAAGTGACAGCGAAGTTTCCTGGGTGCAAGTTAACATTTCCTCCTCATTAGAGAGTGATTCAGAGTCAGAGTCCACATCAAGGAAAAAGAGACGGCAGCTATCATCAGAAACGGCGGATCCAGATGTTCCATTCATGTCGGATGATCCTGGTGAGCTCTTCTGCCCTGTCCTGCACTGTTTGTTTTGCTGCATGGGCTTATTTTAATTATTATTAGCCTATTGACCGCTTCGCAAATCGTCACTATCTAACATTTTCGTCATAGTTTTTGTCATTCAAACCTAGTTTTTATTTAGTTATCGTCTCGTTTTCGTCTTTGAAAAAATGTGGTTGACGAAAATAATTACGAAAATTATTCATCAACGAAATAAACACTAGCTACGTTTACACGGACACAATCGGATTGAAATCAATACGATTGATGAATCCGATCAAGGTGTTTACATGAATGATAAATAAAGTGATCGGGTTGATGTGCGCGTTTATAAGATTCAAACCGGAATTGATTCTTTGACATGCGCACACTGCACGAATATGCCACTGTTCATAAGCATAACTTTTCTCCCCTATTGGCTCTGTATTTATTTTAAACAACAGACTTAATTTGTATCCGTCTCTGGTCATGATTTGGAGACGATGAGCATGAACCGTTGCCGTGCTGATTGTATTTATCACGCAGTAAAACCCCGCGCCCAAAAGTCGTGTGTGGATGAGAATGTAAAACAAGCACTGGTGGGACTTTGTCCTGCTTCACTTCACAGACAAGGAGTGAAATGAGAATTGTTTTAATAACGGAACATTCATTTATATGACACTTTATTCAACAGGAAGAACAGCTCGTTCCGTGCGTCATACGTCATTACGCTATTTCAACATCATTGTACATGCGCAGTCCTTTTAGTTACGGATTTCAATCCAATCAAGTGTTTACATGTTCTCTCGCTCGGATTACAACCACCCCTTACAAACCACCCCTTTCAATCCGATCGAAATTCTAGTCGGATCGAGCTCAATCGGATCGATTAAGGTGTTTACATGAAGGTTTTTTAGTCCGATTGAGCCGTCAATCCGATTACATGGGTCCATGTAAACGCAGCTACTGTTTTGAATCTAATGGTCAAAATGACCGTTTGTGGCCGTTCTAGTAGTTTTGGAATTCTGGCACTTCTAGTGTTAAGACAAGGTCGGTAAGAATGGGAAAAATCTTACATTTCTGTGCATACTTGTTTTCATTCAATACAAATATTAAAGCCAAAAAATATCTATCTATGCAACTTTAATGAAGTAAAATCACTAAAATGATTTTAAACACCAACGGATAAAATGACCGTAAACACCAACGGAAGTTAAATACATTATTTCGCCAATAGATGCTGGTTTCGCCAAAAAGACTGTCTTAATGAGTGAATCAATCAGTAGAGAAGAATTTTACATTGAAAGGACACACAGAGAAGGAAGACGAAACTGACAGATGATTATCGGCACAGGAAACCCCCTTAAGGTGCTCTAGTAACTTTTTTACCTTAACTAAAAAGCTTGGGAATGGTTATATTACTTATTTTGGGTTGAATGGTTGGGGTGGTTTCACACCCCCCTGGTGCCCGAGAGCGGAATAAACTCACTTGCAACTTTGGGCTGGCACCATCAGGAAGTATCGTGCAATATCAGGTCTCGCGATGTAACAAACTGCTTTACGGCACTGCACAAGAACACGCCCCCATTGAAGCACGACTAGCTATAAGCAAAGACAACGATAGATTTAGTTATGGCTCAGCATGTAAAAACAAAGCAGAAAGCTAGGAAATCTTTGTCGGAGGACCAACGAAAGAGGAAATGGGAGAGTGACCAAGCAAGAAGTCAGATGCAAGTAAATATCGGCTTTTTTTCTGAATGGCAAGAACTGAGAGAAACAGAAGCCTGCAAAAGGGATGCTGACCTGGACTTCCTGATGTTGCAGTTGTAAGTATCTTTGGGGAAAAAAAACTGTTTAAAGAGGGGGTTTACTGCTATTTCACTTTTTTCATTTTAAATAGTGTGTAATGTTGCTGATGGTGCATGAACAGTATATGCAAAGTTGCAGCGCTGAAAGTTCAAGCAGAGATTTGGTCTTTTTAAAACCAGGAAGTGTACAAAAACGACTCGATTGGGACTACAGCTAGGTTATGGTACGTCATGAACCTACACATTTGCATCAACCACTCCCTCCGGAATGCGCAAAAAAGGGCATGCGCATATACTGTATCTGCGTCTGCATATACTGTATCTGCGTCTTTGCCGAAGAGGAAGAGTTACAGGGGAGAGCTCTAACTTTAGCCATGCCGTTTAAAGTGTGCTATTTTCATCCAGCTGTCAGGTCTTCGGTGTTCGGGCTTCCTTCTGATGCTGTAGTTCGTCAACAATGGCTAAAATTTATGTTTGATAATGTTTCTGACAATTACAATCGTAATTTAGCTCTTTGTGCAGCACATTTCACTGAAGACAGTTTCCTGAATATACATCAATTCAATGCCGGAATACACAAGAAACTTTTGCTAAAACCTGGAGCTGTTCCAACGTTAAAACCAGATGCAGCAGTTGTTGGGCCACAACCTGTAAGTAAGACTTAATCATTTTAAATGTATTTGTATAATTTTAGACGTAATGGTTTCATTTTATCAAGGATGTAAACAAATGCTAGCGCCGGTTTTATAGTCACTTGGTTATGCTATTTCGTGTTTTTTTTACGATTTGTTCATAAATGTGATCAATGTCAACAGTGTTTGTTTACAGTAGCCAGTTGATCATTATATCGATAAAAAAATAACTTTAAAAAACTGTATTACTCATGTAATAATTTGTAATAAATGTTTAATCAAGATAAAAACGTATCTCAAAAAGCTAACAAGTAGTAGCATTTTCAAGTATAACAGGGTCTCAAACTTCTTATGTAATAATAGAAGAATAGAATAATAATAAATCTAAAACTTACCATTCAGAAACGTTTTGTAACAAACGTGTTTGAGGAGGTTCTGACTGACTCTCTTCATCGCCGCTTTCTGGGTCGGATTCGGGCTCAAACTGATACGGCAGTATCGAGAACATTATTTACATTGACCGGACCACATGCAACATTCACCCGTAAAGGTAAGGGGCGTCACGGTTCCGGACAACCCTCACTTTGCAGTTTAGCCAATCACAACAAACTAACCAATCTGAGCATGTTTCTGAGAGAGTGGTTTCATTGAATCAGGAAGTCAACCGGTCGTTCAGGGGACAGAGGAGAGCACGGCTTACAATAAAGGTGAAATGTATTAAAAATAAGACTTAAAAAAAAAACACGAATACATGTAAGATTATACCCCATAAACACAATCATGCAAAGAAAAAAAGCAGTCAACCCCCCCTTTAAAGGGTTAGTTCACCCAAAAATAAAAATTAAGTCATTAATTACTGACCCCCATGCTATTCCAACCCCGTAAGACCTTCGTTCATCTTCGGAACACAAATAAAGATATTTTTGATTGAATCTGAGAGCTGGATCACTCTTCCATAGGCTTCCTAGGGGACTGGCTCTTGACGGCCCATAAAGTCATTAAAGAAAAGGTTTAAATATTCCATGTGCCTACAACGGCTCAATTATACGTTTATCAAGCGACGAGACTACTTTTTGTGCGAAAAAAACATAAATAACGACTTTATTCCACAATTCCATTACTTCCTTATGGGCGCATGCGTTTGGTTTGCTTTCATAACGTTGAAACAATGCGTTGATTTCAAGTTGATTTTCCGTTAGTTTTGAAAGAATGACGCGTCTGACGTTGGTTCAACGTTAATTCGATGAGCAAAACAATGTCAGATCAACGTTGTTTCAATGTCATATTTCCACGTTGATTCAATGTCAGTCTGCTATCTGGGATAACTTTGATGTTATCATTGTTATTAGCTAACACGGTTTTTGTTGTAGTTTGGCCGTTCCTCTCGGTTTTATTTTTGTGTAAATTATAGGCCTATTAGAAAAAATAGATAGATATCAAATTCTTCAAATCAAGACACTGGAATATCCTACCCACGTCTAAATGGCTAGTGGAGATTTTGCCTATTGAGATTTTCTAGCTAATATTTGATGGATGCTGCCCTTCTATGCGTCTAATTTAGCTTGCATGTGACATCCAGGTGTTACTTTTTTGTAGTGCGCTACATAGTGTAGAAGCCCATGTCTCACCGATCGCATTCTGTATTGTATTGATCCATAATATGCTACAAATCCTCGCAAATACTAAAGCAGTAGTTTGCATCGGTAAAAATACTAGTATGCATGACAACACAATAAAAAACATTTTATCATCAGTTGGAAAGAAAATATTGCTTTACTTACCACGGTAGACGTAACTTGTTTTGAAAAAGCCGGTTCCTACTCAGCAGTGTTGACAGCTGATTAGCTGGTTTGCTCGTGGCGAGGAACAACAGTTTATTTTTACCATAGTAGCTGTGTCCCAATGTGAAGGCAGCATCCTTTGAAGGCCTCGGACTATTACATATTTTAGTAATCATCATAGATTAGGTATCATTCGAAAGCTTATTTACTCAAACGTCATCCTGGGTAAACCGTTTTCAAATTGGACTATTTTAAAACAAGCTTTTAAATGAGCAGAGTCAGACTCTGTTCTGGTGTGCTCAGCATCACATCACATGATAACTTCTAATGATCCCTTGTTGTCTGTCCCTTGTTTTCTGTTTCACCCATCTCTGTTCACATTCCATGTCACGTTTTCCTTGTTGTCCGCCCCGTGTTTCACTGTCTTCGTGTTAAAACTACATTTCCCATGATCCCCAGCACTCATCACTGCCAGCCCTGTGTCATTGTGCTCACCTGATTGTAGTTTGTCATCATCATGTCTCCAGTGTATTTAAACCCTGTTTGTTCTCCATTCCCTTGTCGATTGTTGATGTTTGTGGACGCCTGTCTCCGTGCTCTTCCTCATGTTTATCCTGCCTGTGCTACCTTTGATGTTTTCCATGTTTGCGGTTTGTTTCCCCATCGCGGGTATTTCCTTTGTTTGTATTTTGTCCTTTTAATTTTCACTGTTATTAATAAATCACTGCATTTGGATCCAACCCCTTGTCTGCCTCCTCCTGCATCATAACAGAACGATCGACCAATAACGGATCCAGCAGCGGTTTTCACCGAACTGGCCCAGGCTGATCTGACCGTTTGCGAGTACTCACGTCTCTTCTCCACGGTCGCCATCTACTCCGGGTTCGACGACGCTTCCCTGAAGACCATCTACTGGATCGGGTTACCATCAGCCCAGTGGTGGGAAGCGCCAGAACACGGAGACCACACGTGGAGGGAGTACGTGAGTCTCGTCTTAAAGAAACTCGCGCCCGACGAACCACCCTTCGAGATCCCGGTTTTCGAGCCAGAGCTCACGCCTGCCACGGTCAGCGAGCCAGAGCCCACGCCTGCCACGGTCAGCGAGCCAGAGCCCACGCCTGCCACGGTCAGCGAACCGTTAGCACCCGATGTCAGTGAGCCAGCGCCTGTCGCCTCGGCCGTCAGCGAGCCAGCGCCAGTAGCCACCGACGTCAGCGAGCCAGCACCTGTAGCCTCCGACGTCAGCGAGCCAGCGCCTGTAGCCTCCAACGTCAGCGAGCCAGTGCCTGTAGCCTCTGACGTTAGCGAACCAGCGCCTGTAGCCTCCGACGTCAGCGAGCCAGCGCCTGTCGCCTCCGACGTCAGCGAGCCAGCGCCTGTAGCCTCGACCGTCCCTGAGCCAGCGCCTGTAGCCTCGACCGTCCCTGAGCCAGCGCCTGTAGCCTCGACCGTCCCTGAGCCAGCGCCTGTAGCCTCGACCGTCCCTGAGCCAGCGCCTGTGGTCTTGTCTGTCCCAGTGCCAGTAGCCATGACCGTCCAAGAGCCAGCGCCAGTAGCCGTGACCGTCCAAGAGCTAGTGCCAGTACCCGAGCTTTCCAGAGCTCCGCCTTCTGAGCTTTCCAGAGCTCCGCCCTCAGAGCTTTCCAGAGCTCCGCCTTCCAAGCTTTCCGTGCCTCCCAGAGCTCCGCCTCCCGAGCTTTCCAGAGCTCCACCTTCCGAGCCCTCGGAGCTTTCCAGAGCTCTGCCCTCCGAGCTTCCTGAGCCTCCCAGTGCTCCGCCTCCCATGCTTTCTAGAGCTCCGCCTTCCGAGCCTTCCGAGCTTTCCAGAGCTCCGCCCTCCGAGCTTTCCAGAGCTCCGCCTCCCAAGCTTTCCAGAGCTCAGTCTCTCGAGTCTCCCAGGGCTCCTTCCCCCAAGCCTCCCAGGGCTCCACCTCCCAAGTCTCTTGAGCCTCCCAGGGCTCCGCCTCTCAAGTCTCTCGAACCTTCCAGAGCTCCGCCTCTCAAGCCTCTCTGGCCTCCCAGGGCTCCGCCTCTCAAGCTTCTCGAGCCTCCCAGGGCTCCGTCTCTCAAGCCTCTAGAGCGTCCTACGGCTCTGCCTCCTGAGCCTCTCTCAGCGCCGTCTCCAGAACCTCATGAGCCTCCTACGGCTCCGCCTCCAGAGCCTCCTACGGCTCCGCCCCCAAAGCCTCCTGAGCCTCCCACGGCTCCACCTCCTGAGCCTCCAGAGTCTCCTAGGGCTCTTCTCCCGGAGCCTCCTACGGCTCCGCCTCCAGAGCCTCCTATGGCTCTGCTCCCAGAGACTCCAGAACCTATCCTTGCCCTGTGGCCAACTCCCAGACCACCCAAACCTGTCCTTGCCCTGTGGCCAGCTCCCAGGCCTCCTGAACCGGTCCCTGTCCTGTGGCCACCTCCCAGGCCCCCTGACCCAGTGCCCTTTGTGCCCCCCTGGACTGCCTGCCTGCCCTCTGTGCCCCCTTGGACTTCCTGTCTGCCCCTCGTTGCCCCCCTGGACTGTCTATCTGCCACACGTTGCCCCCCTTGGACTGCCTGTCTGTTTTCTGTGCTTCCTTGGATTGCCTGTCTTGCGTCCCTTTGGTCTGTCTAATTGTCCCTTGTATCTCCTTGGTCTGTCTCTGTGTTGCTTGTGCCCCCCTTCATCTGTCTGTTTTCCCCCGGGTCCACCCCCTCACTCCTTGGTCTTTTTCTTGTTGTTGTTGGTTCTTCGGGTCTTTTCCCCTCTAGGACCGTCTGGAATCCGGTCCTTTTGAGGGGGGCCTATGTAATGATCCCTTGTTGTCTGTCCCTTGTTTTCTGTTTCACCCATCTCTGTTCACATTCCATGTCACGTTTTCCTTGTTGTCCGCCCCGTGTTTCACTGTCTTCGTGTTAAAACTACATTTCCCATGATCCCCAGCACTCATCACTGCCAGCCCTGTGTCATTGTGCTCACCTGATTGTAGTTTGTCATCATCATGTCTCCAGTGTATTTAAACCCTGTTTGTTCTCCATTCCCTTGTCGATTGTTGATGTTTGTGGACGCCTGTCTCCGTGCTCTTCCTCATGTTTATCCTGCCTGTGCTACCTTTGATGTTTTCCATGTTTGCGGTTTGTTTCCCCATCGCGGGTATTTCCTTTGTTTGTATTTTGTCCTTTTAGTTTTCACTGTTATTAATAAATCACTGCATTTGGATCCAACCCCTTGTCTGCCTCCTCCTGCATCGTAACAATAACGCTGGGTAAAAAATAAATAAATAAAAACTTACGTGTAGTAAACTGTTGTAGTTTACACAGGACTTGCGGGACCTTTATTCTGTTATGTGGTTTATTTTGATAGGCGAACTGTCTTTGCAGTGTTAAAGGAGTAGTTCACTTTTTATTAAACTTTAGCTGATAATTTACTCACCCCCATGTCATCCAAGATATCCATGTCATTCTTTCTTCAGTCGAAAAGTAATTCAAGATTTTTCTCCACATAAGTTTAAGTTTTATAAGCTCAAATGCTCACCTTGTTCTGTTATGTGATGCGCGATTGCGCATTTGAAACTCTCCTGTTCGAACTCGGAACTGTCAGAACTGAATTGGGACAGCCTTCGTCATGCCGTTGTGATGCAATCGGCCTTCAAATACGGCCAACCGTTCTTCAAATACGGCCTTCGGAGGATGCAGCTAGTGTATTGCAGAGGTGTCAAAAGTATTCACATTCATTACTAAAGTAGAAGTATAGATACAAGGGTTTAAAAAGACTTCTGTAAAACTTAAAGTATCAACTCAAGCTTTTTACTCAAGTAAAAGTAATATAGGGAGAAAAAAATTCCATTAACGACAAAATAGGCTGCGCCACAGGGGCCTGCCCTATAGTGCAATCCCACCTCCACAAAAAAAATATGTTTCTAAAGGCAATAATGACTATAATTTTATATTTAAAAACAAAAAAAAATTGGGATGAACTAAGATACCTGTTTCAGCCACATGTATGCCCATTGAAAATGAACACATTTTAGTACAATGTAAATACATTAAAGAACCTTGTGTACTACTAAACATTAACATTTGGTTTCAAGGAGATAAGATGACTAGTTGCCTATAAGTATTTTAGTGGTGCAAAAAGTGAAACTTCAGAAGCATGATATCAATAACATTTATTAGAATGGAAATGAACATCCAAGCTTGGCTGCAGCAATGGGGAAGAAAATTGGTGTGCCCCGGGCAGGCTCAGTAACAATTGCCTTTAGTTGTCTGTACAATAAACAGTGCTGTCAAAATTAATGCTTATTCAAAAAATAAAAAATATGAATAACCAGATACAAGACTGGACTCAATCCTGCATGTACAACAACAGGGTAATCATCAGTTAAGCACAATACATGCAACAGAGTTACCAATAGGCTTTGTTTAGCCGCAAAACCAACATGGTTCTTAAAGTTCTTTGTGCCAATGCATGCTCTTTTTGGCCTGAAGATCAGCCCTGCAACACTGAACAGTCTATCACAGGCTGCTGAGGCAGGGAGTGCTGTATTAAGCTTACGTGATAGCTGGCACACAGCTGGGAAGGACTTCAGTACCTCTACTGTGTCTCCGGGGCACCCCAGGTATGCATCCAACTGCTGGGTGATTTCAAGAGGGTTGGTCTTCAAGGAGGAAAAGAAGTCCTCTTCCTCAGATGATTGGGATCCCTCCTCGCTGATGCGATTCTCAACCTGACAGTCCAAGTGGCTTCTGATATAGACGAATCCGACGAGCGTTTTGTGTAGGCTGCCATCTTGTGGCGACGCCATTACTGAGCTGTTACACCGGCATAGACCTGTGCACCGGTATGTAAACAAACCTCGGTGATAACGCGAAAGCACCCTCGATGACAGCTACAGCAAGGCAGAATGACTTGTTGGGTTGATGATGTTAGACAGTGGCCTCCAGTCACAGATGAAGGTACAAACGATCTTACAGATTATTTATGAAAGTAGCTTGGCAAGTTGACAAGCTAGCTAGGCTAACGTTTCCTAACGAGGAAACTATAAAAAAGATCTGTCTATTTGGCAACAATAAATAAATAAATGAATGAAATCAAATAAACAAATTCATGTTTTTCCTCTGTGTCCATTATTTATCTCATTTTCAAATTGCAACGGAAAAGGTAACGTTACAGCTAGAAAGTATACATAATATCGACCAATTAGTGTTTTTAAACCATGGAAAGAGGTCAATATAACAGCAGGAGAACATTGTCACATAACGTTACATTTAGCTCAGGAAAGCCATTTAATGACCATAGCATGTTAATTGAATAGAAAAAATAGCAAGAGAGGAGATTTTGCTGATCACTATATCACATATTTATTATATTTTTTACTTATGTCATTAAATAATTGTTATTATACGCGAATGTCCGCGTCTTGTACACGCCCAGGAAATCTGTGTAAACCGTATTCACAATGTTTTCTCTTCAAAATTAAAATTTTACTGCCACCATTAAAACAATTTATAACGGAAACTGTTTACCCACTCGACATTATACAAGGGGTAACGTTGCAACGTTAGTGACAGTCGTAAATCGCGGGCTGTTTATTCCAGTGGACGCAAGTTGCAACTAAAACAATAGGAGGCAATGGCGCAACGCTACCCAGCAACAGCTCAGTAATGGCGCCCGCTTACTTCTGGTAGTTTCGCTGGATTCGTCTATAGTCAAGACCTGTGGAATAAAAAACAAAAATCAGGACAATTTATACCATATGACTATTGTAATTGTGTATTGGATATAGTGTGTGTGTGTGTCATTAAATGTAATTTCAAACTCATTTCACTGTCTCCATAGAAATTACACATATTGAGGGGAAATTGAAAAGTGAGACACTTATCAAGTTTGAGGATATTTTCGTCACTTGTCCAGCATGTCTTAAATTCGGGAACTAGGATGGCTGCAGCTATCAGCTCTGGATCTGCAAGCATTGCACTGAAGCGTTTTTCAAGGCCTGAAAGAAGTGCAGCAATCAAAGGTTCACAGAACTTGGAGGCGCTGTGAAGGTGCTGTAGCTTGATCCTTAGTAGAGGTGGGGTTATGGTGGGGACCAACCATCCCATCTGCACACTGGTTTCTCCCTGTAGAACATCCAGTGCACTTGCAACTGGGCTAATTGTCTTTGCATATTCTGCAAGAAATGCAAGTTCCACTGGAGTAAACCTGTCAGTGGCGGAGCCAGAGGGGGGTCCGGGGTGGCCAATCACATGTCAGGGGTGTCCAGTGCCACCCCGGACCTCCCTCTGGCCACCCCAAAATTGTATTGGCAGTTGCTGATGCTGATTTAAAAAAAAAAAAAAACGTTTTTTTTTTTTCAAACGCATTTTTCAAACAGACGAGCAGCAGAGGACGAGAGATGGTTGCAAGTCAGGATACGTCTTCATCTTCACAGAAGAAACATCATATTTGAAGTAAGTTTTAGCATCAGGGTTGTTTACTCCGAATACATTAATATACGCATACAGTAGGCTACCATGCCGTGTAGTTACTGTTTTTTGATCATCATTCTGGGTGCGTTTCCCAAAAGCATCGTTGGCCAACTATGGTCGCAAGTCGGTCGTTAACGGCATAGTTCAATGACAACGATATTTTTGTTAGCAAACTAAAAGTGTTCGTAGAATTTGTATTGTTCTTTTTACCTGAGTGCAAAAAGGCAGCTGGAAAATGAATTAAACGTGTAGTGATAGAATACTTTCCAAGCCATTACATTGAGTATTATAAATTCAGATGTTTGTGATACATAAAAAGAAAAAATAAGATTAACTTATCTTTTAAAATTGGACACGGAGCAGTTCCCTTTCGAAGGGAACTCAACAATACGTCGAATGACGCTATGGGGAACGCCTCAGGCGTGACAGGTGTCTGAAATCAAATATCAACTCACAGTAATCAGGTTGACCGGCGACAGCCCGTGCATCATCAGCTTGAATGATGAGCGCGTCAATCTGGATGTATAAGAAGGGCGCCTTGAAACCGTGACAACATCTTTTCGTCTTCAGGGACTGTTTGTCTGTGTGATAGTATCAACGATTAAGCGCGCAGAGATGTGGAGAAACACTTTGCGCGAGTGTGCCGACTTGTGTCCAGATATTTGACACCGGAGGATTCACACGATCTGTGCGTGTTCTGCCTGAGAGAAGAGCATTCGCGGGAAGCTCTCGAGGGAGTTTTTTGCGCGAACTGAGAGTTTTTCCTTTCAGAACTCTCTGCTCTCGTCTGACCCACTTCTCGAGGGAAGTGGGCGCGGCATCTGAACCCCGCGGTTCCGGTTCCCGCTCGGGCTGAGGCTCAGTGGCGGTTGAGCTCGTGGAGCTTTCAGATGGAGCTGGCAGATTATCGGGAGAGGGGCGTTAACCTCGCGGATGATCTGCCAGCTGACGAGGGTGAGTTACAGATTAATGTTGAACATCTAAGAAGAGAGAAAATGAGCGCTCTCTCTCTTTGGTGAATCTGTAACTGTTCTCTTTGGGCAGGGCAGGAGTTGGCTGTAATATATATATATATATATATATATATATATAGAAAAGGATGTCAGTTTGGTTGAGACCGAATCATTTCAGCCCTCCTGCCCAGTGTACGCTGAGCTGGTTGACATTATGGGGCGCGCCTCAGACAGATTGCTGTTGCAGTGGAGGCGCGTCTGGGAGGAACCCGCTCATGGTATTTTGGATGGCTGGTTCCTCCCCACCCATAAGCCACCAGCCCGGATGAGCCTTCCATTCGTTTCCGATCTCCACGCTGGGATCGAGAGGGTATGGAAGAATCCGTTCTCCTCACGTCTCTATCTGCATCAGCGGGCTAGTTTCGCTGCTGTGGAGGAAGCCGTGGAGAACGGATAAGTGTCGAGGCCGCCAGTGGACGAGACGTTGGCTAACTATCTCGTCTCTGGTTGGTCCTCTTCACTAAGAGCTCTGACCCTGTCATCCAAGCTGCTCAAGACATCTTCATGCTTGAATGACAGAGCGTACACGGCAGCAGGTCAGGCAGGTGCGGTTCTGCACGCCCTTGTGGTCCTCAGGCCTACCAGACCGATCTGTTGCGGGACTCCGTGCCACCAAGCAAGCTGCTGTTCTGTCGGTGCTATGGTGGCCACGGAGAGACATCTGTGGGAGCTCCCACATACTGTGGTTGCCAGGTTACAGGCCTCACCAGGCCTTCCTGGTTATGAGCTCCCACTGATTGTGGTCACCGGGTTACAGGCCTCACCAGGCCTTCCTGGTTATGAGCTCCCACATGCTGTGGTCGCTGGGTTACAGGCTTCACCAGGCCTTCCTGGTTATGAGCTCCCACATACTGTGGTCGCCAGGTTAAAGGCCTCACCAGGCCTTCCTGGTTATGAGCTCCCACACATTGTGGTCGCCAGGTTACAGGCCTCACCAGGCCTTCCTGGTTATGAGCTCCCACATACTGTGGTCGCCAGGTTACAGGCCTCACCAGGCCTTCCTGGTTATGAGCTCCCACATACTGTGGTCACCAGGATACGAGCTCTCACGTACTGTGGTCGCCAGGTTAAAGGCCTCACCAGGCCTTCCTGGTTATGAGCTCCCACACATTGTGGTCGCCAGGTTACAGGCCTCACCAGGCCTTCCTGATTATGAGCTCCCACACATTGTGGTTGCTGGGTTACAGGCCTCAAAGGGGCCTTCCTGGTTATGAGTTCCCACTTTCTGTGGTGGTCGGGTTATAGGCCTCACCAGGCCTTCCTGGTGATGAGCTCCCACACATTGTGGTTGCTAGGTTACAGGCCTCAAAGGGGCCTTCCTGGTTATGAGTTCCCAAATACTGTGGTAGTCAGTTTACAGGCCTCACCCAGCCTTTCTGAATGTGGGCTCCCACATGATGCGGTAGCCAGACTACAGCCTCACCACCTTCCCTGAGCACTTTGCTCCCACTCTGTGGTCACCAGGCCTAAGGCTTCATTGGCCTTCCTGGTTGTGAGTTGTCACATGTCAGGTTGCAGGCTTCACCAGGCCTTCCTGAATGTGAAACCCCCACTTTTCGTGGTCGCTAAGTTGTAGTGGTGAGTCTTCACATGTCAGGCTGCAGGCCTCAGCGGCCTTCCTGAATGTGAGCTCCCCATGCATTGGGACTATCGGGTGTTAGGCCTTGTCAGGCCTTCCTGATTATGGGTTCCCACTTGTTGTGGCTGCCAGGTTACAGGCCTCAAGTTCGGCCTTTCTGAATTCAGAGTGAAGTACACTAACCCCTACTTCACCTATTATTGTGGTAAATCACATGACGGGATGTCTTGTGTACTTTCTAAAATCCATTTTGTATGGTAAGGGTCACGCGTGGTATGCTTCGGTCCCTTCTTATGTGGCTCAGACCCCGGTCTTCCCTTGGGTCCCACTTTAAGTGGCGTCCTGTCACTGGCTACAGGGACGCCCTTCTCTGGCTAACTTCTGGAAGAAGTAGCTTCCACTTGGTGGAGTAAGCTCCCACAGGTTGTGGTCACCAGGCTGGGTCTCACTGACCTTCCTGATGCGAGCTCCCACCCAATGTGGTCGCCAGGTTACAGGCCTTACCAGGCCTTCCTGGTCATGAGCTCCCACACACTGTGGTCGCCAGGTTACAGGCCTCAACAGGCCTTCCTGGTTATGAGCTCCCACATATTGTGGTTGCTGGGTTACAGGCCTCACCAGGCCTTCCTGAATTCAGAGTGAAGTACACAAACCCATACTTCACCTATTATTGTGGTAAGTCACCCGACGAGATGTCTTGTGCACTTTTTAAAATCCATTTCTTATGGTGAGGGTCACGCGCAGTATGCTTCGGTCCCTTCTTATGTGGCTCAGACCCCGGTCTTTCCTCGGGTCCCACTTTAAGAGTTCTTAAGAGCTAACTTCTGGAAGTAGCTCCCACTTGGTGTGGTTTTTCAGGTACACCAGGCTGGGTCTCACTGACCTTCCTGAGTACGAGCTCCCACCGGATGTGGTCACCAGGTTACAGGCCTCACTAGGCCTTCCTGGTTATGAGCTCCCACATACTGTGGTCGCCAGGTTACGAGCTCCCGCATACTGTGGTCGCCAGGTTACAGGCCTTACCAGGCCTTCCTAGCCATGAGCTCCCACACACTGTGGACGCCAGGTTACAGGCCTCAACAGGCCTTCCTGAATTCAGAGTGAAGTACACAAACCCATACTTCACCTATTATTGTGGTAAGTCACCTGACGAGATGTCTTGTGCAGTTTTTAAAATCCATTTCATATGGTGAGGGTCACGCGCGGTATGCTTCGGTCCCTTCTTATGTGGTTCAGACTCCGGTTCTTCACTTTGGGTCCCACTGTAGATGTGTCTTTGTCGCAATACATTACGACAGGCACTTCCCTTGTTCAAGCTATCTCCCACAACTGTGGTTTTAGGTCTGATTAGACCTTTTTCGAGGTAGCCCAACATTGTGGGTCTGTCAGGTTTCTAGCCTCTGGCTTTCCTGAAGGATGAGCTTCCACATGCTGTGGTCGTTGGGTTTCAGGCCGCACAACGTACGGCCTTCCTGACATGAGCCCTCATGTATCGGAGCTCCCAACACATGGGGTCATCAGGTCTTAGGTCTCTTTGACCTTCCTGATTTTTGATCCCTCTCTTACTTCCTCAGTGCTCAAAAGCGAGCACTGGGTGGAAACTCGTGGATTGAGTGTACGATTCCCATTGGTTCGAGGTTGAGTCACACTCTCCGGAGGATCCCGTCTCTGTGATCCGAAACTCGATGGTTTCCGCCAGCTTCGCGGGCCTTCAGTTTTTGGATGCCTTTTCTAGGCAATTTCCAGAGGCTCTGTCTTGGACGGACAGGCTATGGCCAGACTGTGTGTCTTAGTACAGATCACCAGGCCAGCCTGGGGGCATTTCAGGAGGAGTGTTCTCCTGAATAGTGACTGGCTGGGGGTCTCTTTGGCCCCCTAGCCACACTCCCTAGAAGGGACCCCTTCTATTTTGAAGTTGTGGTCCTAAAGCCTTTGAGCTGGCCCTGATTTACTCACGTTATTACGTTCTGGTTTTTCTTGGTTCATTAGCTTGGGCTATGACCGGTAGGGAGTGCTGTCACTGACAGCCCGATGTAACATAGGGTGAGTGGTTTCAGTGTTCCTTGGAATTACTGGTTCTGACAGTTGTCACTGCCTTTCGGCATGCACTCCCCTCAGCATGGCGGAGTGGGTATTTCGTTCCCCATAGCGTCATTCGACGTATTGTTGAGTTCCCTTCGAAAGGGAACGTCTCAGGTTACGACTGTAACCTATGTTCCCTGAGAACAGGGAACGAGACAATACGTCTCGTTGCCATGCCTCGGGGCCTGCCTGCAACAGTCCCTTCAGACGATAGGATGTTGTCACGGTTTCAAGGCGCCCTTCTTATACATCCAGATTGACGCGCTCATCATTCAAGCTGATGATGCACGGGCTGTCGCCGGTCAACCTGATTACTGTGAGTTGATATTTGATTTCAGACACCTGTCACGCCTGAGGCGTTCCCCATAGCGTCATTCGACGTATTGTCTCGTTCCCTGTTCTCAGGGAACATAGGTTACAGTCGTAACCTGAGACGTTTTTTATATAAAAAAATAAAACAAGATTATGTTTTAAAATCGTCCATTTTTCCTGTGCGTGAGACTGGAAAACCCGTAGTGGATGGAGGCGGAGTGATAACAGAACGCTTAGAGTGCAGAGAGGAACGGGCTTTGGCTCCAGTCCTGGCTTTGCGTCCGCGCCGTTAGGAGCTCAACATCTGTCTTGTATGCACGTTTGCTCTAGATTAGAGGATATTTTAACTGATTTGCGGTAAAACTAGTCGATCACGAGTGGCTCAACGGGTGGAACTATAGATAAACTTATCTTTTCAGGTATTTTAGTGACCGGCGGCTTGACACTTTAGCATGAGAAATCGGGGGTGTAGTGTAAGAATTGTCTCACACTCAATGCGTGAGAGTTCGCAGCCCTGCACACTGCCCTACAAAGGCAAAGCGCAGTAACTAAAATTACATATGATATTTGGTCAAAAATGAGTTAAGACTTGTAATGGGCTTTATGACATGTCTGTCTTGTGAAAAAATATCTGGGTTAAATTATGTCCTGTTTCGGAGATGCATTACCACATAATCTACCCATAACATGTTTGACTGGCTGGTATAAAAAACTTTAAAGGCATTTTTCTCCGTTCCTTCATCAGAATTATGTTGTTTTAATTGATGGGCACTAAAATTGTTTAAATTTTCAAGTAGATGTCTGCTTGATGACTGCTGTATCTAATTAAAAAAATGTTTGTAATAATGATTTTTTTTGTAAATAAACATAGCAGTTCAAAACAGACACATGCTACTGTATCTTATCTCCTTGGTGCTTCAGCTTTGTTTTCTGCTAATATTTTGGATGTTCAACACTTATTACAAACAGAGTGACCCAATTACTTCCACTGTGTGTGTGTGTGTGTATGTGTGTGTGTGCGTGTGTGTGTGTGTGTGTGTGTGTGTGTGTGTGTACCCCCAAAAAATAGCAGTGGCCACCCCCTGGCCACCCCATGTATAAAACTCTAGTTCCGCCACTGAAACCTGTACAAAGAAAAACACAACATGGAACATTTAGCCTACTTGATGTAGCACTTTCAACTGGAGGATAATTAGAAAGAATCAGAGATTTTTGATGTAGCTGTGTAGCTACAAAGATCACCCATAGTAAATATAAGGACTGCATATTGGCATAGTGCATACATGTGTTCTACATTATTCAAAGTGTAAAACTATGACTTAATCTACTGTTAATCACTTAATTAACTGAAAGGCACAAAAAAACACTTACTTAGGTGTATCTAGTTCACTGCAGACAGCTGCAAGGGCTCCTTCGCCTTGTTCTTTTGTTATTCTCACTATTCTTTCTACAGCTGAGAAGAGTGAATTCCATCTTGTAGCAACAGGCCTTACGAGTTGGAGTTTGCAGTGGTCTTTAATTATTTCAGATGCGATGGTTGATCTTGAACTTTTGTTCCACGGGCTAGAGCATTTGACAAATGTAGACCTTGACAAGCGCTTGTACAATGGGTTGACCTCTGCTTTTGAAGCATCAACTGTGGACACTAAATTGAGGAGGTGGCAGGTGCAACGATGGTGCTTGGGTAGCTGGTATTCCAAGTAGTCATCTTCGTCCAACAGGGCTCTGGCATCAACAAATTCAACACCCTCGACGCTTTCCTCTTCTTCATCGAAATCATCATTTTGACCACCATCATCCTCTTCATCACCCTCTTCTACAGGTTCAGGATTGTTGTTCTCATCAGTCTGGCCATAAACCCTGAAGGCTTTTAGGAAGTTTGATCCGTTGTCAGTTGTAATCCGAACGATCTTGTCTCAAATATTGAATTCTGTGTGAATGTCATTTAGGGCACCAGCCAGGGCAGAAAACAAAAGGTATGGGACCCTTTAAGTTGCTTGCATGCCAGGGCAGCACAGGATCTCTGCATGGTCTGGGGGTTAAACCAGTGCGCAGTGACACCAATGAAACTGCGACGGTGTGACGTCCAGCAGTCTGTTGTAGTTGCTATGAACTCAATTTCACTAAGGGCAGCTGTCAGTTTTCTCTTCATTTCAGCAGAGGCCTTTGTGACTTTGTTTACAACAGTATTGCGTGTCATGACATTTGTATTTGCCTGAAGATTCACAAGATCAATAAAGCCCTGTTGCTGAACAATGTGTGGTGGGTGCAAGCCTTGGACAACGAATTTGAGCACTGCTTTATCCACACTTTCCTGGGACACTCTTCGAGTCTCAAACAGCTTGGTTTGTTTGGAGGGTGGGGACAAAGAACCTTCAGTGGATGACTTCTTTTTGAGGGCTGCTGAAGTTAGTTGCGTGTACCTCTCTTGACGAGTGGGGTGTTTCTTCTGTCAAGAAAATGATTGCACAGATTGAGATTCATATTATACTTCTCAAACCACAAGCTCAGACTATCTAGGACTTCCGCTGTATTAAATGTCATGCTCGAAGATCAAAAATGAAGGTCAGACTATAAGTTTGGGAGTAGTTTAACTGGTAGTTTATGCAATTATGTTGAGCAGACCAGAATATTGCCACTTAAAGCTGTTTTAGGACCACAAGCAGCTACTGGCATGACTGAAAAGTAGCATTATTGATGAGATAGTCTGACTAAATTCATTTTAAACAGCATTTTGCTGATAGTTGAGCCTATCACCTTTTTACAAGGACCCATAGGGCCTGCCCCACACAGGCACACACTCTCATACACAGACAGGATCATGCCTATCCTTAGTAGGCTACATGCTTTAACCAGCTGTAAACTATAGCTTTGCACATTTAAATTACAAATATTGCATATTGTGAACCTGGACCACAAAACCAAATCACATGGGTAAATTTTTTAACATTGAGATTTATTCATCATCTGAAAGCTAAATAAAAAACAAAAAACTTAAAATAATAGCCGAGTCCCAAATAAACGCCTGTCTCTTTAACACGCCTGGAGAGAGAGAGAGAGAGAGAGAGAGAGAGAGAGCGAGAGAGAGAACACGCGCGCCCGCCCCGGCCACGCACACACACTCTTGTAATAGAATGATGATTAGTTATGTCTGTGTGAATGACGTAACATGTGACGGCTAAAAAGAGGGCTGGCTAAGAAAGTAGGAAGTATGTGTGTAGAATGTGGCTACGAGAGTTGTTAAGAAGTTCACCAAGAGATTCAGTAAAGCATTCAAAGAACAGGATCAAGACTGGACATTGTATTCTTTTGCACAACACAAGGGTTTATTACATGGTGTCAGAATGCCGATCGCCGGGATGGCGAAGTTTAACCCACCTGAAAGCTTTTGCTTCGAGAGACCAGCAGAATGGACTGACTGGAAAAAGCGGTTTACACGTTACAGAACGGCGACAAAACTGGATAAAGAGGACGGCAGTGTACAAGTAAGCACCCTTATCTATGCCCTAGGAGGCGAATCAGAGAATATTTTCAGCTTATTCACTTTCAACGAGGAGGGTGATGTTAATAAATACGAACTGGTTCTCGACAAGATTGATTCGTATTTCATACCGAAGCGCAATGTAATTCACGAAAGAGCATGCTTCTATCAGCGCGTTCAACGTCCAGGAGAGAGAGTGGAAACTTTTAGAGCATTGAGCATTGCGAGTTTGGGTCTGCACGTGAGGAACACATTAGAGACCTAATCGTGGTAGGAATCCAGGACAAAGAGCTCTCACGCGCCAATCGGAGGAAGTGAAAGCACAAATTAGCGCACAAGGAGAGGCTGCCGCGTGCTCTATTCAAGAGGTAGCACATAAACGATACACACATCGGAAGCAACACACTCCAGGGCCAAAGTTCAAACAGAATTCCAGAGACAATGAAAGAGAGAAAATATGCGGCAGATGTGGGAAAGGAATTCACAAAAAATCTGACTGTCTAGTGTTGAGATCCTCATGCAACAAATGTAGGAAAATGGGACACTGGGAAAAGATGTGCAAGAGCAAAGTGGTGAGTGAAGTAAGAGACTGTGAAGAGTATGATTATCACTTTCTGGGCTCAGTTAATAGCACAACTTCATGCAGTGTATGGACTGTACAATTAGAGATTGAGGGTACACCAGTTATCTTTAAAATATACACTCGTGCGGATGTGTGCATTATGACTGCTCACTACTAAGACTGTACTGAATAGCCCAGGCGGCCGTCTGAACTGTATCGGTCAGTTTACAGCACACACAGAGTTTAAAAATAACCGGTACTCATTCAAAGTATTTGTTATCAGAGGAGAGACCCCTAGAAACCTACTTAGCCGAACAGTAGCTGAGCAGATGGGGCTGGTGAAGAGAATTCTGGAAGTGCACAGTGCGGTAATGGAGGTTGGCTTACTAAAAACACAGCCAGTGAAGATCACATTACAAGAAAATGCACAGCCTTATGCAGTATATGCTGCGCGCAGGATCCCAATTCCCCTCATGAAACCTGTGGAGGAGGAACTGAACAGGATGGAAGCAAAGGGCATCATAGAGAAAGTAACAGAGCCCACGGAGTGGTGTGCACCGATAGTGCCAGCACCTAAAAAGTCTGGACAGGTGAGTATATGTGTTGATCTCAGGAAGTTAAATAAAACTGTCAAGAGAGAAAGGTTTGTTTTACCTACTGCAGAGGAGATCACAGCAAAGCTGAACGGGGCAAGAGTATTCTCTACATTGGATGCAGCCGCAGGGTTCTGGCAGATACCGCTGGATAAAGACAGTCAAAGACTGACAACCTTCATTACTCCTTTCGCCCGGTACTGTTTCAAATGCCTTCCCTTTGGAATTTCCAGCGCTCCTGAAATTTTCCAAAGAAAAATGGTGGAAACTCTAGAAGGCCTGGAGGGAGTGGACGTTTACATGGATGACATTATCGTCCACGGAAGGGACGTGGCGGAGCATGACGAACGACTACACTCGGTAATGGAACGATTACAATCAGCTGGCCTGAGGTTGAACATGGGGAAATGTAAGATGAGGCAAGAGAAACTATACTTCCTGGGCCATGAAATCAGTGCGGAGGGGGTACGGCCGGACCCTGCCAAGGTATCGGCTATTAACAAACTACCCCCACCTGATAATGCTCAGGGGTTAAAAAGAGTTCTCGGAATGGTCAATTACCTGGGAAAATACATCCCCAATTTAGCAGATGTTGGACGGCCGCTCTACGATCTGCTGAAAGCCAAATCAACATGGACATGGGGTCCAGCCCAACAAGCAGCTTTGCAGCAGATAAAAGGACTCCTCATGTCTTCACCCACATTAGCATTCTATGATGTAAGGAAACCAACCATGGTGTCAGCTGATGCAAGCAGCTACGGAATTGGTGGAGTACTGATGCAGCAACATGGCAATGACTGGAGACCAGTGGCTTATTGCTCCAGACGACTGAGCGAAGCTGAAACCAGGTATGCTCAAATAGAAAAAGAGTGCCTGGCTGGTCGTGTGAAAGATTTGAAAAGTACTTGTATGGCCTAAATGAGTTTAAGTTGATCAGTGACCACAAGCCATTGGTGCCACTAATAAACGCAAAAGACCTCGACGTGGTTCCACTTCGTTGCCAGAGGCTGTTGATTCGATTGATGAGATTCAACCCTACTGCAGAATATGCACCGGGGAAAAGTCTCGTAGTGGCTGACGCTCTGTCCAGGAGCCCCTCAGATGATTTACAGGTCTGTAGTGACACCCACTCAGATGTGGAGAGCTATGTGGCGGCCATTATTGACAGCATGCCAGCTTCAAAGCAAAAGATGGACATCATCAGGTCTAGCACTGTCGAAGATGAAAGCCTGCAAAAGGTAATCACATATATTCAGTCAGGTTGGCCTGAACACATAGCCAGGGTGCACCCGATGGCCAGAGACTTTTTGCCCGTGAGAAATGAACTTTCAACCCTAGATGGAATTGTCACCAGGGGCAACAGAATGATCACACCGGGGAAACTGAGGGCTGAGATCGTAGATCGCATACACGACGGAGACCAGGGTTTGAGCAAATGCCGTGAAAGAGCAAACACATCAGTGTGGTGGCCCGGTATTTCATCCCAAATTAAACTTAAAGTCTCGTTGTGCCAGTCCTGCCAAGAAATGAGAAGAGCTCATTCCAGAGAACCACTAATCTCCACGCCACTTCCCGAAAGGCCATGGAAGAGGATCGTTATTGATCTGTGCAAACACAACAAACAGACCTACCTGGTCATTTCAGACTACTACTCATGTTTCCTAGAGGTACTACACATGCCCACAACTACCAGTACACAGGTAGTGAGAAAACTTAAAGCCATCTTTGCCCGTTATGGTATAGCTGAGGAGGTGGTCAGTGACAATGGGCCACAGTTCACCAGTGCGGAGTTTAAAGAATTGGCTCGTGAACTAGATTTCAAACACATAACCTCTAGCCCACATCACCCACAAGGGAAGGGGCATGCTGAAAGAGCCGTACAAATAGCCAAAAGGATTCTAAAGCAAAAAGATCCCCTTCTCGGGCTTATGTGTTACAGACCCACTCCATGCAGCAGTACAGGTGTCAGTCCAGCAGAACTCTTGATGGGTCGGAAAATTCGGACGACCTTACCCACCCTTGACAGCAGTCTGTTACCTAAATGGCCAAACACCAAAGTCATTGAGAGAAATGATGCAGCCAAGAAAAAGGAACAAGCTTACTACTACAACCAGCGTCATGGTGTGAAAACCCTACCTCTCCTATATCCAGGGAACCAGGTCCTCACCAAGGTGGACACTCAATAATCCTGGCTGACAAAGGCAACCGTGGTGAAGGGGAGTGTCACACCATGATCTTATTTGTTGGAGACAGAGCAAGGGGGTATGTTGCGCCAAAACAGATGCCATCTACAGGAAGTGCCAGGGGGGAAAGCACCGATGACAACATCTGTAAACACCCCACAGCATGAGACCGTACTTCCTACAACACCAAGTGCTGTCAAAACACCAGATGTTCCAAAACAGTGTGGAACAAATTCAAAGTCTCCTGACGGACTGATACGAACCAGGTCTGGCAGGATTAGCAGACCACCACAAGTCCTGGACTTATAATTGAGGGAAAGAAAGCTAAGAGACAGAAATACACAGTCTGGTTACTTTGAGGGGTTAGATGTTAAATGCAGTTCACTTGTTCTGGAGTGAAAAAGGTAAACCCAAATTAAAACTGGTTCATTTGTATGTTCCACACATGGAAGGAAATGTTATGCCTAAATGTGATGTATGCTTAAAATAACAATGAAACATTCGTATGAAGCAAACAAGAGATTTGTAAAAAGGGGGAGATGTAATAGAATGATGATTAGTTATGTCTGCGTGAATGACGTAACGTGTGATGGCTAAAAAGAGGGCTGGCTAAGAAAGTAGGAAGTATGTGTGTAGAATGTGGCTACGAGAGTTGTTAAGAAGTTCACCAAGAGATTAGGGAAAGCGTTCAAAGAACAGGATCAAGACTGGACATTGTATTCTTTTGCACAACACAAGGGTTTATTACAACTCTCACGTCTTCCAATACGAGCGCTGTCTTGCTCTCTCCCTCTCCCACATGTTAATCAAATCAATTGACACGATAGAAAAAGGTTGTAAGACTTCAGTTTCATGTGGAACATTTGGAGATTTTTAGAGATTAGAGACTATGAACAACATCTCAACACCAAATTATAAAGGCCAGTCTCATTTAGCCTGTCTCATAAAGAACTGTGCAGTTCAATTTGGGAAAATAAAAGCCTAGGGTATTATTTGAAGTTTTACGATACGCTTTCCATTGGTGTAAGGTTTGTTAGTATGTTACAATATTTTTCAGAGATACAACTATGTGAAAATATGTAATCTGAGGTTACCAAAAAATTTAAATATTGATAAAATCGGCTATAAAGTTATCCATTTATGTTCGCGATTGTGCTGCATTCACTCACACAAACAAATGTTTTATATAATAATGGTATGAATGAAATTTACAAAATATTTTTAATGAACATGAATTTTATCCTAATAATTCTTGTCATAAAAATCTATTATTTTGACCCATACAAAGTATTGTTTGGCTATTGCCAAAAATATACCCATTCGACTTGTGACTGGTTTTGTGATCATAAGCTCAGAGAACATTTAAATCGAATTTCAAATCTCACACAGAGCCCACCAAACAAATTGAAACATTAAATCTTGACCTAGTTAAGCGAACCATAAGTTATCTTGGCACGTTAAGTTACCTAGCCATAGCAAACATTGCACATAATAACCATTAGTACATTACTAGGCTTAGGTTACTACAATATTTTGTCAAAAATCGACTGATAAAATTTTCAGCTTACCTCAATATGCTTTTTCAATTTTGACAGCGAGTTTTTGAAAGCCATTAGCTCGTGGCACTTGGGTGCGCAGAGCTTGTAGCGCATTCGAAAGGAATTGTTTTTGTGTCCAACCATTTCGAAAAACTATTCCAGGTACGGCCAGGGATGTATAAGGGTTGGCTGGTCTTCCAGGGTTGGTAACCTCATCGCTGGTGCTTGGTTGGGACATTTCACTCGAGTTCTCTTCTTGAATCTTTGCCACGGAAATCTTCGTACTTGGCCGCATGCGTCTGCTGTGTGTTCATAATGTGATTTGATTTGTGTGTCATGTGCACGTGCGATGGATTGCGTACAAACCAATAGGGTGCCTGAATAGTATATGTTTATACTTCTCATCCAACCACAATCAAATTCAGTCTATCCAGATGTCGCGATTTATCTGGATAGGTCGATTTTTTTTTTTTTTTTTTTTGAATAATGACAGGCGGGAATTAAAACCAGCCAAAATGAAATAGCAGTAACGAGTCTATTTTTAAAATGTAAAAAGTAGAAAGTACATGTAAGGAGTAGAAGTAAAAAGTAGACCTAAAAATAATTACTCCGGTAAAGTATAGATATCAAAATTTCTACTTACTGTAAGTAAGGTAACGAAGTATTTGTACTTCGTTACTTGACACCTCTAAGCATAATTTACATGTACATTTGGGGATTTAGACTGTAGGGGGAGCTTCATAGAGAAAAAACACTCAGACTTGCCTAGTGTCCCTTTAACTGTTAAAAGGACAAGATAATCACAGCGGACATTCAAACACATAATTTATTATTATTATTATTATTATTATGAATATAGGACTGACCTGAAGGAAAATGCTAGGCTTTATCTCCTGTAAATGCAGGTTCATTCGCGCACTCGATCACTTACAAAACTCTACTATACAGTGAGCAATATCAATGAGATCAAACATGTGTTTGCCAAGTTGCAAGTTGCCAAGAGTAGTTACGAGGGGTGTTATGTAGTTATGCATAGAACCGTTGGGTGAAGCGGTCATAGCCATGTTTTATCGTGAATAAAACACAGCTGTTGACCAATCAGAACCATTTTATAATAATATTTAATAGCATCTACATGTATACAGTAAAATATACCTCATTGTATGTAGACTGTACATTTGGGGATTTAGTTTGTAAATATGATTGATGATTTACTTGTGATTAGGCATGTGCCGGTATCAAATTTTCATGCTGCGGTTAATTGATTGAGCTTTTATCACGGTATTCGGTATTATCACGATATTCTTATGAAATTAATATTTTAATGCTCAAGAAAAACAGATGCATTGTGGGTCTCTAAAAAAACCCCAACTTACATCAGAATGTGTAATTGTTATTTTCAAAACATATGGTAACTAAACCGAATTGTTTAAAGTTTAGTGACAACATGTTACAATGTTTACATGGTACAATGACTGGTAGGTTACTGTTTGTATTATTCAATTAAATTCTTGGATTTGATTTCAGTCTTAATTCAATATTGACTGTTTTGGATAAATATTAGGTAGGCCCCAGTCTGTTAATGTTTCTCAAGAAAAAAAAAATCTCACATAATGCTGTAAACATACAGAGAGAAATTAAATATAATATTTAACAAAATACTCCTTGCTATTTTTTTCTATTCAACTAATTTGCTGGTCATTAAATGGCTTTCCTGAGGTAAATGTAACGTTTTGTGACACAACTGTTCTCCTGCAGTGTTACTAACCTTTCCGTGTTTGAAAACACTCATTGATCGTTATTATGTACAAGTAAATATACCTTTCGGTAAGTTGTACTGTATCTTTAAATAAAAACGAAAGTAACATGATCGGTTTACTTGAACTGAGGAGCAACGATCTGTGATCAGAACCTACATGCTGATTTATCAATAACTTATCAATTTATCAATAACAATTTTAGTATCAAAAGTAACCTGCTCTGTCTAGTCTGTCGGTGTCCTCTTTGCTCTGTGATTTTTCTCTGTGGGAGAGCATGTGAAAAGTGTCAAATGCGTTAAGCGCCTTTCAGACAGGACGCGGAATGCGCGACGCTGGCCGCTTGGTTCAACGTTGCCCTTCAGATACAACGCGATTTGCCATTTTACAAATAAAAAGTTTAACTATTTTGTACTTTAACCCCGGCGTGTGTTGATCGATGCAGGTGGACGCAGCAACAAAACATCCCTGCGAGTGTATTCCGCGTCCTGTCTGAAAGTCTCAAGCTTGAGTCTCAAGCTGAATGTCTGAGAGTTGGCAGCCCTGCGGGGATAAATCGTCGGGAGCGTTCCGCCATGCTTCTACTCCATGTGAGGATTGTTTACATTATACTAGTGCGCACTGTCGCATGCACACAGTGCTTATACATGTGGGGATTGTTTACATCAGAGTGCGCGCGTGTTTTGCGCAGCACGCAGTGTTTGAGCGGTTGATGGAAAATAAGCTAATGCACGCTCTAAAAGTCTAAATTCGAATCTATTATTTTTCACGGTATTTTGAAGAGCCCGCGATAACAATATCGTGCATATTCATTACCGCGATTTATCGCATTACCGAATACCGCCACATGTCTACTTGTGATTAATTACAAAAACCTGTGCGATTAATTAAAAAAAACATTCTGTGTGCTTTATAATTTTTACATAAGAGCTATTACAATACAGACATCTGTTGTCAGAGGTTTACAGAATGTCATGCACTACACTCCCCCCCCCCCCCCCCCTCTCTCTCTCTCTCTCTCTCTCTCTCTCTCTCTCTGATAATGCATCTGACCAATTTGGCCTAAAGTTGAGTAGTAAAGGGCTTCCAAAATGGAGTACTTCACTTGTTTTCTATTATCTTTTTTTTTTCAGTACATATGTGAGACTTTCATTTATCAGTGATTACAGTTAGATTTCTCCTCTTCTCTCTCTTTCTCTCCTGCCCTTCTCATATCTTTCATATATCTCCTCTCAACGTGTAAATGATTACTGCAGAGAAAACCAAAAAGACATAAATGGCACTCCAGTGGTTTGTACAATCAGAGCAGAGCCACATCGCCCCCATCTGGCCATAAGAGTAAATGTTTTGTCACCTCACATTGGCTCCCCTCATGGCCTAAAGGATTTTTATGTTTAGCTGAAATACTGTGGTGGTTATGAGAGGCCTAATTATGCGTGGCCAACCCCTTACACGGCTGCCCCTCTCATAAAGCCAGCATGAGCACATACTGTCAGAAACAGCTGTGAGGGGCAAGAGACTTGAGAGATAGACAGATAGGAAGTGAAAGCTGGGAGCAAGAAAGCCCAAGACACCATGTGATAGCATTAGAGGTGGGAGAGTAAAAATAGAGAATACTGTCTGAGACAGAGACAAAAATACACCATAATGGGGAGGAGATTTCAGCAAAGTTTACCCTGGTGACAGAGACAGATAAGAAAAGGTTTATGCTGGTTTAATACTGGTCTAGCTGGTGTTCAACAACAAAACTTAGCTGTCGAAGGTACTAAACCAAGAAAGTGGTTGGTTTTATTTTAAAGATCCATCATGGACATCAGCATCCAACGCAACATATAGTGCTCTCCAAAAGTTTGAAAATGTTATAGACAAAGCAGAGTTTTGGGCAAAGTAATTATTAATGCTTAAAGAGACTGCATTAATAAGGGACATTGTTATTTAAGTATTATTTACATACTATTTTAGTAATTTCTATTTTTTTTTTTTTTGCATTCATTTTCATTTTAGTTTCAATTATAATTCTATGTGAATTTGTATTAGTTTGTATATTTATATTTAGCTTTTTATTTGAGTTTTAGTTTTAATTTGATAATTTTATACTTTAAATTCAAACAATTATTTATAAATGTTGCCTTGGCAACTAATTTAAATAAATATTTCAACATTACTTACAGTCAACAGAATGTGTTAAAGGGACCCTCAGCATAAATTAAAACTAAACTTATGAATATGTATAGGATAAAACATCTTAAATAAAAAAATGGTGTAGGGTTTACTTTGAAACAATTTTTACTAAATTTCACAAATAATTACGAATAAATGTCAAGTCACACATTTAATTAAACAATAGCCTACATTTTTAAGTAGTGTGTACTTGAATGATCTTTTTTATTATTATTATTTACAACCTTAAAAATGTTGTACATTGATAATTTTCAAGATGGCTTCATAGTCTAAGAAAGTCTGGTCAGGCAGGACTGTAGGTTAATTTTAGAATGATTTTTGGCTAATCAGGCCTGAAATAAAATCTGACCACATAGCTCAACCAGTCAAATACCAATTAGGTGTTTTTCAGCATGATAATGCTTTCTATTTGTATAAACCATTTCTAAGTGGCAATAAGTCAGTAAAGGTGTGCTGGCCTAGTAATCCTTTGTCATTTTAACCCAGTAAGAAGGCATTACAGCTGCCAAAAAGGAAAACATTATTGCTGGGTTTTAGTGATAACTGCAATTTATTTTAATGCATTAGCCTGGCATGCCAGACCTACTGTACATCAAGATGTTAGGTCAGGGAACTCATCATTGACAGGGCTCAATCCGAGGGGCGGGATAAACGTTTGTCTTTCAAATTCTCTCTGCACGCTATTGGATAGCGCTACAACCAATCAGAGCAAAGAAGAAGGTGACGACTGAGTCCCATGTGTTTTCCCACCAGCGGAGCAAGTTGATATGTTAAACTTTTACCGTATCAAAACTCCGAACGCATCTTTAAAAAAATGACTCAAGTTCTGTTCTTTGTTCTGGTTTCAAAGAAAAGCTTAAGTTCAAATCATCCAGAGTAGTGGTCAAAGTCGAATCAAAAGACAGCTGCTCGCCAGCAGCAGCCATTCTTTGTTTTCAAGTAGCAGTGAACCATTGCAACTCTGTCGCCATTATGTTAAGCTTGTCCGCCGACTCTATACACAATGTGTTGGCCTGACCAGAGATTGGTTTCTCCAGCTAAAAATCTGGAGAGTTGCTAGGCCACAATGGCTGCGAAATAATTTTTGCTGCCACTAGGGTGCGTCAAGATTACTAGGCTATTAATGCATTACACCAGGAAATAATAAGGTTCCCTTTCAAAGTGGAGCTCTTGGATCAAAGCTATAGGGAGAGCATCAGTGTGACCAGTATCTGAAGCATGTGAACCAACACAACAATTTCATTGGCTGACAACAATCCATGATGTCACTACTGCAGCGTTCATGAGTATAAAAGGGTGTCTGAAATGTACGTCATCAGCTTTATTGTCTTCATTAACCGTGTGTTTATGCAATCATGGATAAGCACTTAAACAAGTGTTTTAGGAAGTGCCTCCTTGTGCAAGATTTTTTACACCTGTGGACACGTAGGACCTGTGTTTGGGTGAGGAGCATGTGAGTTCTCCTAGATGCACCAGTTTCGCCTCTGAGCTTTTTGGCACGTCTGTAGAGTCAGTAGTTGGGAATTTTAGAGAGTTTCAAAAAGTACATCTGCAAAAATCTAAACCTAATACCTCTCCTGGTTCATCGCAGTCTGAGGAATGGAGGCAAGGCCAGAGGGAGAGCATGCTTTTCCCCTGATGTGGTGGTAGAGCTGCAGCTCCCTTGTGGCCTTCTAGGGGTTGAGTATCATGATGAAGGATGCAGAAGCAGAGATGCAAGTAAAACACTTTAATGGTGGTAATAGAACACAGACAGAACACACAACAACTGGTGACGCAGGGACAAGATGGTCATTAATCCTGAGTGAAGTGCAGCGAAGATGAGTGATTAAGAATAATCCAGAACCGGAGCGTGAACCGAGGGACAAAGACTGGAACAGGACAGACGCCGACAGTAACAGGATCACACACAAGGGACATCAAACAACGATCTGACAAACATAAGAAAGTTCGGTGAGCTAATAGGTAGCAACTGGAGAGGAGATAGCGATCAGCTAGATCGCTAACCCACTTGATCTGGTGCCGCCCACTCACTCACACCCACACTGTGGCAGGGTTCCCACGGGTCCTTGAAATCCTTGAAAGTTTGTGAATCTAATTTTTTTGTTTTCAAGGTCCTGGAACATACATAGATACAGGTCCTTGAAAGTGCTTGAATTTATTTTGTGTTACGTTAGATACGCGCATTTACACGTTAAGTCCAAAGGTTAAGGCTGCGTCCCAATTCGCATACTATCGAATTGGAACGGAGCATAAGTTAAGTTTTTCCCGCGCAAGGCACTTTCTATTTTACTTTGCCATGACGTTCACATGTGCACGAAACCACTATGATGGCACCTTAACATTTCACAGACACACCAAGAAAACGCAAGTTTCAAGATTTTTTTTCTCACCAAAGAAGATTACAAAGAATTTTTTGTCCCTTATTTAAATGTAAAATGATCCGTTCTGTATCAAATCAGTCCGGACTCCATTTGTCCATAGACAGTGGATTTGTCCCGTAACTTATATTGACCCAGGTCCCAGACATCAATTTGGTGGTTAATGCAGGTTTGCGTCTTTTTTTCCCCATAGCGACTGAGTCTAGAGAATGTGCGCTGTAAACCAGCGTAATGCCCGTTTTTTTTTTAGACCAGCTCACATCCTCTACAGATCTGAAAATAGGTATCAATGGGTGTCCAGTAAGTAATGATGAACGTAAGGCGAACTGCACAGTTTCATTTACTCACGCGGTGGGGTGGACTTCTGACAGTAACAGTAACAGACAAATCCGTGCATTTAAATATGTTAGGCCTATTGTTTTTTTGTTTTTAATTCTGGATACTCTCTTATTGTAAGAGCTTGGTAGACAGGTAACTATTATATTTGTAGATGTTAATTCATAAATTATAATTAATGTTATTTTATTAATTTATCATTTATAAATATTAAACATGCAAAATAAATGATGATCCTATCTGTCATATACAATTTTCGGCATAGTTTTCAAAAGTGCTAAATTATTTAAATAAAAATGGGACAATAATTGCGTAATAATGTAGTCATAATTTAAGTAGTAAATAAATACTTAAGGCACGCCAACATCGACAACAAGACAACACACGTCTTGTCGTGAATGTAAGTTGGTTAATCCACCGGCCAACCCAAAAGCACCCTTTTGCCCCCTTCCGCTGATGCAGGTCCCCTTCGAACGAATTGGTATGGACCTCATCGGGCCATTAGAACGGTCAGCACGAGGGCATCGTTTTGCGTTAGTCTTGGTGGATTACACAACACGATATCCGGAAGCAGTCCGGCTTCGCAATATCTCGAATGTTTTCGTTAATCTCCCGGGTGGGGATCCCTAAAGAGATCCTCACCGATCAAGGCACGGCGTTTATGTCACAAACGGTTCGCGAGCTTTATGAATTATTGGGCATTAAATCGATTCGCACCAGCATCTATCACCCACAAACGGACGGTCTGGTCGAACGTTTTAATCGTACATTGAAAGCCATGATTCGTAAGTTCGTTTACGAAGACGCCAAGAATTGGGATAAATGGCTAGAACCCCTTTTGTTTGCTGTATGCGAGGTCCCCCAAGCCTCCACAGGGTTTTGCCCTTTCGAGCTTCTTTTCGGTCGTCAGCTTCGCGGGGTGTTGGATGTACTGAGGGAGACTTGGGAGGACGGACCGTCCACTAGTAAGAACGAAATTCAGTATGTCCTGGACCTTAGAACGAAACTCCACACATTGGGGCGGCTATCTTTGGAGAATTTGTTACAGGCTCAGGACAGTCAGAGACAGCAATACAATAAGGGGGGCTAGACTTCGTCAATTTGCACCGGGAGATAAGGTCCTTGTATTACTTCCCACGTCCAGCTCGAAATTACTCGCAGTTATAAAAGTGGCAAGGGTCATTTGAGGTCACACGGTGAATTGGTGATCTCAACTATGAGGTAATTTGAACAGAAAGGGGCGGGGGACGTCAGATTTATCACCTCAACCTGCTTAAAAAATGGGTTGAGGCTGAGGCAGTGATGCTGGCGATGGTCGTGAGTGGAGAAGAGGACCTCGGGCCAGAAGCGAATATCAAACCCCAATCATTCGCTCAGGCTCCCTCTGGCGACCACCTCTTACCCTCGCAGCTCACTGATATCAAAACCTTACAAGCAGAGTTTGCAGATGTGTTCTCGACCCTGTCTGGTCGAACGAACCTCATTTAGCACCACGTTGAGACGGATCCGGGGGTCGTAGTACGTTGCCGCCCGTATCGTTTACCTGAACACAAAAAGAAAACAGTTCAGGCCGAATTAGAGACAATGCTGGAAATGGGGGTAATAGAAGAGTCCAACAGCGACTGGGCGAGCCCGATAGTTTTAGTGCCTAAACCTGACAGCTCGATTCGGTTCTGTGTGGATTATAGAAAGGTGAACGCGGTGTCTAAATTTGATGCGTATCCAATGCCGAGGATTGATGAATTGCTTGATCGGCTTGGTTCTGCTCGCTTTTATTAGATGCTGGACTTAACGAAGGGGTATTGGCAGATCCCCTTATCTCCAATGTCCAAAGAAAAAACAGCTTTTACCACGCCGTTCGGGTTATACCAATTTGTCACGCTTCCGTTCGGGGTGTTCGGGGCACCAGTGACTTTTCAGCATTTGATGGACAGAATTCTCCGGCCGCATGCTGCATATGCCGCTGCTTATTTAGATGACATCATCATCTATATTAATGATTGGCATATTAATGATAATGAAAACGCTGAGAACAGCTGGGCTCATGGCCAACCCCAAAAAATGTGCAATTGGGCGGGTTGAAGTAAGGTATCTGAGCTTCCACTTGGGGCATGGACAGGTGCGTCCCCAAATTGATAAGACAGCTGCATTTCCAACCTGTCCGAATCCTAAGACCAAAAAGGAGGTTAGACAGTTCCTGGGGCTAGCGGGATATTACAGACGGTTTGTACCTAATTATCCGTACCCCGCTGACTGATCTGACTAAAACGGGCGCTCCAGATACCGTTCAGTGGACGGAGCAGTGCCAGCAGGCTTTTACCAAAATAAAGGCTGCTCTGTGCGGTGGACCGCTTTTGTATGCTCCTGACTTTTCTCTCCCTTTCATCCTACAGACAGATGCCTCGGACAGGGGTTTGGGCACAGTCCTGTCCCAGGAGGTGGAGGGGGAGGAATGGCCGGTGCTGTGCATCATCTGGAATGCAACGCTTCCTTTCATGATGTAATGTGGTAAGCATAACATTTACTATATTTTTCATTATTTATTCTGTATAATGTTTTCTGAAGTAATTTAGACACAAAAATAAACATTTTGCTCACTCATCCATTTTACAAAAGCACTTCAGCCTTATGGTTGCTCTCAATAAATTTTCTACTGCAGACAAGTAAGTAAATATATAACATCACCGATACTTTTATGAAAAGCTGCTCTCAAAAGCATACATATGCAAAAAATTGTGAAATGACATTGATTATGCTGCCACTAAATTAGAGTAATTACAGTGACATAAACATAAGGAAAGGTTTTTTTTTTCGTTCAACACGCACGCCAAGCCACGTGACGCTCCCGCGGAACACACAAAGAGCAGCCACTCACGCACGCGGCCGGGAAAGGCCGTTCAAGGAATGCAGCAACACAGAGAACCCAAATACTTTGCAAGTATACCTCTTCATCGAGCTTTTAAGAAGCATTAAGATGCTGTTTTTTCGTGTTGTTACAGAAAGGTAATTGTCTAGGTGAATTTGCCAAAATTTCGCTCTCACTCATACTCCCTTTTCCAAACGCATTTGTTTTCGTTTGTGTTATTGTTTGTAAATACATCTATTCCTGGAATTTTTGTAAATGTACAAGTAGTAATTTTAGTAGTAATAAGTAGTAATTTTTACCTATTTGTAAAACTTAATGGGCAGTGCTTATTATATAGTCTATATATTATATAATTATATAAGTCGTTTAGGAGGTAATTGCCATTTTTCAATGAATGTCTGGTGAATATCAAAAACAAAACTAACTTTACCCCGCTTAGAAGCTGCGTGGAGTTTACACAAAACACACAACACAATATAACTATATTGTGCATGCTACAGAAAACATAACAGCAAACATTATTAATATTACTTACAGATTGTGATTCGGAGGAGGACGAACCTGATCCATATACACTGGATTGCAAATATTACTCGTTGCAAATATGAACTCTGACCACTGATTCTTCACATGCTCGTCCCTGGACAATGGAAACAAGTGGCTGAACTGTCTTTGCAATGTAGAACACAGCATCTTCTCGACATGATGCGATTCAGCTGAAGTATTTGAATGTGTTCTAGATGTCACTTCAAGTCTGCACGCGCAGTTTTTGGGAGCGGCCAATGACCTGTCTACGTCATGATATGACAAAACGGCGCTATACTACGCACATGGCACCCTTTATCGTTAATATAACACGCGAACCCAAGACGTCATAAATCCTTTAGCGTGAATTTGACACGCAGACCCTACCCCACACCTAAACTTAGCCCTCACAGCGCGAGTTACAGTATATTATCGACAACGGGTGCCATGTGCGTAGTATAGCGCCGTTTTGTCATATAGTGTTCTATATGACGCTAAAGGATGAGAATGCGTTGGATGTAACAGCTAATGACTCGTTTCAAAAACAATTAATTACATAGACTCAGAGTCGACTCTCACTTTTGAAAGACAATAACGTGTGAAAGACGTGTGTGTGTGTGTGTGTGATACTTGCTGGTCCACGGGTAAATATGTGGATATGAGTATTTATTTCTTATTTCTCTTTTATACATTGTGTGTTAATGCATTTTATCTATTATGGATGGGTTGGCTGTAAAACTGAATTGCCCCTTGGGGACTATATAAAGATATCTGAATCTGAGTTTTTTTTTGTTTTGTTTTGTTTTTTTTTTTGGCCAAATGTACTGTATACTCTTCCAGTACAGTACATTGTTATTGTGGTTAAAAAAACAAACAAATATTCATTATTAACAAAATAAGTGCCTCAAGGTAGGAATAAATCTGTGGGGGAAAAAAACTAAATCTGTTTTTTTTTTTTTGGACAAAAACAGTCATATATCTTTTGTATATCAGTTTCATATATCTTATGCTTCATAGTTGCTGAAAAGAACCCATGATTTTTGTTCTCTCTCTCTGTCTGACAATCTGTCTTTAACCAGTCAAATACTTTGCTTGACATTCTGTTACACCATTAGTGTCCATCACACCCCTGACTGCAGTCTGTTGCAAAGTAAGGTTTATATGTGTGTACATGTGAATGAGAGTGTGTAAGCAGAAGGCCCACAGGACAAACTGCTGTAACATTCTGATAATTGAGTTTCTAGCAGTAAGACAGTCAAACCAGGCCTGAATCCAGTTGTCATGTTCTTATCAATAGTGTAATACAAGGAGCAGAGGTGCCTTTCCACACACAGGGAGTATGAATTAGAGCTAGCTAAACAGGGAGAGAGAAAAGGACACATGCTGTAAGAAAGTGAGGCTTTCATATAGAGGTGTTCAATGGGAGGGGAAAATGGCAACTGTCATACAGACAATAAAATGGTCAATGTTATTTCCGCTGAATGCACTGCCTTGCACTTTATGTCTTTAGTGTGTTTCTAACAACAGCCTCTGTTCCTGATTGCCTCCACTCCATCAACAAAAGAGTGACACAATCTGTATACACTCATAAATCCTGCTCACTACCAGTGATGAAAGGGGGGTTATTTCGAATCATGCCTGCAAGAGATGTCTTTAATTTCTCTCTCTCTCTCTCTCTCTCTCTCTCTCTCTCTCTCTCTCTCTCTCTCTCTCTCTCTCTCTCTCTCTCTCTCTCTCTCTCTCTCTCTCTCTCTCTCTCTCTCTCGGTATTCACAGCATTTGCTGACAGAATGAGTGCCTATAAAACATACAGAATGCCATCTGTGACTTTTCCCTTTGGGCATGACTTCTAAACAACAGAAGTCACAGAGCTTTGTTCATTTCTTTTGTTTTGTTGATGCACACAGCATCACAACATCCAAGCCCTTCACTTCAATTCACCGCTGATAATTGGATTGCTCGAACAGTATGTTAATATCTTATTCTGTGGTTGACAATATGGAGTGTGCCATGTTTTTGTGAAGGGAAGTAAAGTGCACTGAGCTTTTATCGTGTGACTTAAAGTTTTCCGCAAGCAGTCTCAGTTTAGAAAGCACATTTCTGGTTGTCATCAAAAATGAGTTTGTTCAGATTACATAAAGGATTGCATTTCTGAGGTCCATTTTCCCTGAAGAAAGCTAGTTGTTAACATTAGCAATCCTGAGCATCCCAAAGGCAGTTGGATGGTTGCCGCATCTCTTCTAATACTTTTTTTTATTAATTACCAGAGCCATAAATTATATGTCACTAATTACTTTGGTGTCACAGAAAAATTGTGAAAAGTTAATCAATAAAAAATATTACACAAATTCCCAATTGTTATGATATACTCTTGTGAAAAAGAAGATTGCATACTTATTATGGAAATAACAAAATTTAAATGATACTTAAGTGCAAACGAATTGCATGTTAACAGCATTTTAATTCATGTATTTATAGTTTAAATTTATATTAAATGCAATTAGTTGAAATAAATTGTGCTTGTTCGACCAACTTTAGTAGGATTTAAGTACATTTTTGTTTGTAATTTCATAATTACTTATTTTGTCTTTGAAATTTGGTTAAAGTGGACTACTGAATACTGACAAGCACTTATGGTAAACTAAACTTTAATGTCATTTTAAACTTGAATATTATGTATTCAAACATGTTTATATTTATATTTTATAATAATGAAGTTGCAATTTGGTATATGTCTGATATAATATAATAATATATTATATTATAATGTAAGAAATGTCATTAGTATCAAAAAATAACAAAAGTATGTGATTTCGAATAACTACTTTACATGTATATTATAGCATCCAAATATGTGTATTTGTAAAGCACAACAAAGGATTAAAATGGAAATAATTAAAATGTATTTCAAAATACAACTTTTTATTTGTCATTAGTGCACTTAAAAAAATTTGTTAACATTATATACTTAAGTGGCCTTTTATTTCATTGTATTCTGCATGTACAGCTTTTTAAACGTATATTTTAAAAATTTAAAGTACACTACAAGTGCACATTCAATATGATTGAGTAACGTTTTTTTGACAAGGGTATGTCTCCTGTTACATTATTAAAAACATATATAAAAATTAAACATGGAAAGATGTATCAGCTTGATTGTAGCCATCACAATCTGTGTTCATACACTGAAAAAAACCCCAATAAGTAAAATTTACTTAATTTTCCTTTAGCAAGTATGCACAATTTTTAAGTAAATTTCACATAAATGGAATAAATTAAACTCTATTTAACTACAAATGAAAGTAGAAAAAAGACAATAAGTCATTTTTAATTTGGTTTGTAAAAATTCGAGAAATAACTAGTTTGTTGAAATTTATTTTACTACCATACATTTCATTGATTAATATAAAAGGGAATATAACCTCACTTATTATGTACATGCTTTATTTAAAAACATATGAATAACTGCATGCTTTCTTGAACTGAAGCAATTATCATTATTTTACTGTCTACATTGTGAAAATAGAGACCTCAATACTTACAGAAAGACAGAAACTTTTGGATGGATCGTTTTTGTGTTTGAATGTGTCATTTTGAGTAGAAAATGAACTCCAAATGTCACAAAATGGCAAGTTACTAATCCTATCAACAAAAGCAATGATAAAACAGAGGAAATACAGCTGGAAAACTGTATTATTATTCAAAGCTCTGAATTATTCAAAGCCCAGTGCATGATGGGAACACCAGTATCAGAAAAGTTGAGTAATTTTACTTAAATTTGTAAAGCTGTTATTTACGCTTTCATTTCTACATACTTTAATTGAGTACTAATGTAGAATATAGGTTAATTATTGCCTGAACTAACTTTTTCATGTAAATTACATTGACTTTTTCTGTAGCATTTTCTTCACCACAAAATCATTTTTTATTAGTGTGGACTTTTAGTTTGTTTCTCTTCAGTGTCATTTTTCCCCTTGTTCTATCTGTTACATTTATTAACTGTTTATCACACCTGTTTTGTATTATGTTCATCATTAGCCTGTCTCTTGAGGTCTCATTCATTGTCCATTATTGTTTTCTCTTGTGTGTCTGTGGATTCTCAGATTATCCTGTTTGCCTTTTTAATTAAACTGAACTTTGATTTATTGTCTACCTTCGTCATCCTTGGACCTAAAATGTTACAGTTGCATTAATTGTGTATGGACTCGGATAGTTTGCACTCTCAGCACAGATACAATAGATGGCTGTTATGGCAAAGAGTACAGAATTACCATTTTAATTTGATATGGTTCTTTATACATGGCTTCAATTTATATACATTATTTTTTCCTCCAGAATGTTTATTGGTACTTTTAACCAACATAATGGTGTAGTTATGACACTAACCGGCATGGGCTAAGTGCCTTGCATGCTAACCAGCCATGCCTTGTATTTTTCAGACTGAACATTAGATTTTGCACTTTTGATTTTCACTTTGCAATTTATCTAATTATGTATGTCTTTCCTCTTCAGATTAAAATTTTCTCTCTCTCCTTAGAAACTATCATACTGCAGTAACCAAAACGCAAGCTAGGGGGCAATAGTAACCACCGAACAGATGGTCAGGAGAAGAGACATGTCAACACAGGGATATGTAGACACATTTCCACCCTTCTCGTATAGAAGCCCCTAAATGAGAAATTACACACTCAGTGATTTGAGTGATGAGTAACTTAAGCAGATGGCTTAAGAATCTAGGATGTAAGTGTAGGCTGAGTTTTCATGTGGATTTACCACAGTGAAATTCATGGGATTGGTGCCGAAAATAAGCTTTTTGCTATTGTTGCATGTTGCTGTAGACTAGTTTCAGATTCAGTTGATTTTGATTCTAACAACTATGTAATATCAATTTAACATATGAATGAATGAATGAATGAAACGGTAATCAATTAATCAATCAATGAGCAAACAATTTTTAAACATGTATGACTCCTGATGTGCTGACTGCCACTTCCGCCTTTGATTTATTAAGGACATTAAACACACTGTCAACTCAGAGGTTACTCCATAAAAAGCAAGAAAATTATCTGTATCACCTGTTCCTGCAGATGGGACTCAGCTGCTGGAGTTGGAGAATGAAATCTGGCTGAGGATATCTCCATTGGGATGACAGCCATGGGATGTTTTTCTTATGGATGGTGATGTGTGTTTACATCATTTCTGTCAGAAAACTGAATTTTCTAATGATGGATGAGAGTTTACTTCAAAATGGTGCGTTTATAACCCAGGGTAAACTAATGTACTGACATTTTTCCTCTGTCTGTTTATAATCTCACTCTTCAGAGTAGGAGCAGCTGGTCATCTTCAACAAATGTTGCCCTGCTATAAATGGCAACCCACACAGCTGAATTATGGGCCTTGCCCACTTCTTTTTCAGCAAAATAGTATTTTAATAAGACTGGCAATTATCAACTTTTAGAAACTATTGTTCACAAACGGGAAGTGCCGACAGGGAATTTGGCTCTGCTTGTCCATTACACTGATTAATGTTTTGTGTATGAAATAACTGTGTATTTTGCAGTATAACAACTATAAGTCAAGTCAAGTCAAGTCACATTTATTTATATAGCGCTTTTCACAATACAGATTGCATCAAAGCAGCTTCACACTGATAACATGAAAGTAGCACAACACAGATCAACAACATTGCTAAACACTAAATAATCCCAACTGAGCAAGCTCAAAGCAAGCCAAAAGCAAGGCGACAGTGGCAAGGAACCAAACTCCATCACATTGGATGGAGAAAAAACCTTGGGAGAACCCAGGCTCAGTCGGGGGCCAGTTCTCCTCTGGCTTACATTCATATTGTTTAAATATAAATATTAAATATAAATATTGTTTATGAATAAAACGGCGCCATAACATATCGCAGGCGTTGAGTCGTCTCTTCACAGGCGTTGAGTCGTCTCATCACAGGCGTTGGGGCATCCGAAATCCCTGTGAGAGGCTGGACACTATAAAATGCACTTGATTTGTTCAAATGGATTTGCATGCAATTTGTCTTCATTTCTTAACTGTATCCATGCATTTAATTTTGTGTAGTATGTAAGGAACTTAGCTAGGAAATATTGATAATCTCTAATAACTTGTTTTGAATATTACAAATATTTGGGTCAGTTAAATGGATTAACCTGACATGACTAAATTAATATTATACAATTAATTATTTCGTCCAACAAACTCTTTTGATCATTCGTTTATTCTAAGAAAAGGGTATCTTCCATGGCCACAGAAGAATAATTATTTCTTAGCATGTGCATTATTGAAGTGGAGGTGATTGGAGTCGTTGGAGTCCTGGGCGCGATATTTTTTTCCCCAGGATGGTAGGGGAAGGTCCCGCTTTTTTCGCCTCTGATTGGCTAGAAGGGCTCTCCTCTGATTGGTTATTTGATTTGGCCGTGAAACGTGATCTCACTCTCATGGCAGGCTGTCTGCTGTTTTGACCATAGATATATAAAGGCTAGATGTGTTACAGCAGAGTTTCCATCGTCATCACCGGCGGCCATCTTGTCGCAGACAAGCTGATGTAAAATGAGTGGTCAGCACGAACACAAATACTCTTATCTCGTTGAAATCTTGACGGATTTACAAACGGTTTGGTTTCTTACAAACGTTATTAACGTGGCTATAATAGACCTTATTCAGAGCAGCGCCATGACAGGTATGAAAGTGAGGCTGTGAGGGATAGACTTACCGTGTTTCCAATGGCATCCGCTGTAAAAAGCTGAATAAAGCGGCTAGATTACTTAATTTTTTCCACAGCTTACATTGTAGGGAGTTTTTTTGTCAACTGACATTTCTTGGAAAGATATTTTTCCAGTGTTTCATGAGCAGAACAATCCCTCACACCCTCACAGCCTCGCTTTCATTCTCATTAAAAATCAAAGATGGCACTGTCGTGAATAAGGCGTATTATCTGGATGATTATTTATTTATACACTTTTTATTCATAAGTATGCAGTGTCATAACTACATCTCTGACGTTTATAACAAAACAAACCGTTTGAAAATCGGTAGAAAATTGAGCAAGTTATGGTCATTTAAATAGTACATGTACCATTAACACACTCAATGTTACGAGTGAGCGAGCTACCTGTGACAAGATGGCCGCCAGGTGCAGACGTCGACCTCCATTGGCCAGCAGCGTGGACGACATATCTAGCCTTTATATCTATGGTTTTGACCCTACTCCTAAACCTACCCAACACACACACACACACACACACACACACACACCTAAACCTACCGAAAACATACACTACTCCTAAACCTACCCAACAGACACACAACCTACCCAACACACGTAAGCTGTGTCCCAATGTGAAGGCTGCGCACTTCGAAGGCTGTAGACTTCGAAGGATGCAGCCTATTTGGCCTTCGAAGGACGCTTCATGTAGCCTTCGTGGGATTTCCTAATTGCGCAACCAGGTGTTCCCTATTACTGCTCCTGGCGCCAAGCAACGGAGCGAGAGTACAGCTGCCACCCTGATCATTCATTTAATGAAACTGAGTAAACAGCTATGGAGACAGGCTATTGTCATTTTGTTGTTTTATATTTTACTGGAAATTTTATGTTTTATATTTTCCTGTCTTTAAATGAGGGGCAATAGGCCTATATATAAAATCACATAATTTCAATTCACATAACCACTAAGAAAATATTTCGAGTCATGTATTTTCGGCTCAAGAGTTGGCCAGAGCTGGTTTAATGCTAGAGGCTGCGTCCTGAATAGCCAGATTACACTGTAAACTGTTCAAATATTGGGTGTTAACCTACGTAAATATTGTAATGAAATAAAAAATAATAATGATAAAACATAGGCACATATATAGCCTATATTCAAATGTTAATCGTACCTTGATGCGATTTTGTATGGTTTTCTTTTATATATATATATATATATATATATATATATATTTATACAGGCTGTCAATCCTATTTGAATATTTTAAACCAGTTGGATATAAAAAGTCCAGTGCAAACGTCGTTACTCCCGCTCGTCGTCGTCAGCTGTCAGTCACAGTTGCTAGGCGACAAGAACAATCCTCCGCAGGCTAGACCGGTCCGAGCGCTTCAGGTGCGCACTTTGATATGGGACGAAGTTGAAGTTAGTAACAATTTGTTAATATTGTGACAATGGACCAACAATTTGTTACTTTAATTTTTAAAATAACCAGTGGGAGTCTGGGAAAACACTACACATTTTACATTAAACGACACAAAACAAAAGTATATTATAGTTTAAATGTATCAACCTTGCAAACACTCTAAATAAACAAATATCCAGAGCGATCTTTTGTGTACACATTTAAAGTTGCATAAAATAATGAAATAATGAATAATAAAGAAATACAATGTACAAGAAATACAATACAAGGCTATAAAAGCCGTTTTCGCATTTCCACTTGACAAAACCATGCAATGCTGACGAATAAGGTAAGATAAATAAGAAAGAAAAAAAAACGGAAAAAAAAAAACAACTTTTGGCTGTTAACACTGGTTTCTCTGGCTATTTGAGTAAATAAACACATAATACTTTTACATTTAAATGTGAATTTGCCGTCCACCACTGAACTCTCGGCCACCCTTTTTTTAAATAAAAATGCTGTCGTCACCTGCGCAATGATTTATGGGGTAGGATCGGGTAGGATAGTCCGCGAAGTGTCCATTTATGTATCGTTCCTTTCACAGGGAAACGAAGGGTGCATTTGGCGTCGCTTTTAAAACAGGTAAGCCTTCGGAGGATGCATAACTGAATTGGGACAGCCTTCATCCCACCGCGATGACGCAATCGGCCTTTAAATGCGGCCTTCGCGGATGCAGCCTTTGAATTGGGACGTCCTTCGTCGCGCGGCTGTGACGCAATCGGCCTTCAAATACGGCCATGCGTCCTTCAAATACGGACTTCGGAGGATGCAGCCTTCACATTGGGACACAGCTACACACTACTCCTAAACCTACCCAAAAGACACACACACACACACACACACAAATCAAATAACCAATCGGAGGAGAGCTCTTCTAGCCAATCAGAGGCAAAAAAGGCAGGACCTTCCCCATAGCCTGGACAAAACGTTGCACAACGTTTTTTAAACAGATGCGTTGAACACCCCGTTCTGATGACGCAAGAGTTGCAACTATGGAGCCCAAAAAGGCCATTCTCTGTGTTCTTTGTGAAGAATTTTCGGAGCCTGATGAAGTCGGTATAAATATGTGTTTAATATTACAAAATATACCTGATGTTACAGTAACTGCACTTTCTTGCCCAGAACACAAGAGAACATCCCAATCAAGTGAAGGGATTTGTGGAAACTGAAAGCACAGATCTTACCTAATTTAGACTAAAACACATTCTGTTTAGCCTCACACACTAACTTTATTTGTATTTCATAATGTTTTGATAACCTATTTTCTGTCTCATTTTTAGGAAAAACATTTTTTTTATTTCTATACTAAATGTCATAGGCCTACACTTGCAATGAAGCTAAAAAAATATAATAAACTACATCATGTTGATATCCTTTTATAATAAACGACAAACATATCTTCTAATAATCTTCAGCTGTTGCATATAGCGATCGGCATTGAACACATTTGTAAATTATTTTCCTTAACCCATTGTGCGAGTTCACTTTAATACTGCGTGCTTTATATACATGTTGCTGCTGATTGGATTGCAGTTCTGACACACCCACCAAACGAGAGAAAACATATTTCAAACCCCGTTGCACACCGTTTCCTGGAAACATGACGTTCAACTAGGAAACCGTAGCAAAACGTTGCACACCATTTTGAATTTTAGCGTGCTCCTGGTTCAAAAACCCCTAAGGGTTGATTGGACCAATATGGTGAAATGCCTGAGTGGGAAGTCCTATGCGTGGTTAAACCTTCATTAATGCTCAGATAGATAAAGTAGGTAGACAACCAGAATGACACTTACCGCCTCGACAACTGCCGCGGTCGAATAATCCAGGCGAATACCAGTCGAATCGAAAATAAACCATTCGAATTTCAAAGTCGTTCGTAAAATTACCACCAGTTGGCGCAAAGGGACATTTAGCGAAAGCAAAACGTAATTATTTAAAATTAGCCTACATTTTAAATAGAATATAGCAACCTTTTATAGCTGAACAGTTTATGAATCAAAAGTTAAAAATAGGCCTAGTCAGTGAAAATAAATTGGGTGCAATCAATGACGCTAAACTATTGGGGAATGAAAAGATTGAAGTGCGCTTCTCTCGCGCGTGCGCGCACACTGGCTGCTGAACAACTGAACTTCTGGGCATTTCTCAGTGAGAAAAGTTGTGGTTGAGTGTGGTAGTGCTTGGTTTCAATCATTTTGATGACACTTTCAAATCCCGAATAAACATGGTGTTTATAAAATTACCATGCATTTCCATTTTACACTAAGGAACAAATCTCATCCAACAGATTGACTGAGTTTACATCTTCAAAACAGTTCTGTTAAAAAAAAATAGAAAATAAAACTTAATGGGGTTCCATGCAGAAATACATTTTAAAAACAACCTAAAGCTAAGCATGGTGCGATTAAAGCACAGTAATCAATGCTATAATTAGCTTAAATTGACAATATCAAATAGGTATATATATAAAATATTCAACACGCATGTTTAAACAACAAACAATAAAATCTGAACCAGCGCTTCTGCTCCTTTATTGAGAGATAACATGCATCGCGATCCTGTTTCCAGTGGCCTTAATACATTTATTCACGGATTTTTACAATGTCCCAAAGAGTTTTGAAATATTGAAGTTTATAATTAAGTATTTTGACACACCACGCCGAGTGCGTATTCTAAGATCCGGTTTTATTCTGACATTAATTAGAGTTTGACAAAAGCAGCGTCGCGTGCATTTATTTTTCTCATAACAGCTAAAATAAAATCATCTTTTAAAACTGTAAAAGGTCTTCACAAAACACTCACAATAGGCTAACGACAATACATTTTTGCGCTCATTTGAGAGAACACACACTGGAGAAGCAACCATTTGGGAGTCTCCCAGTGAGTTAAGACATGGCCGAGTGGTAGAACTTACGGAATGAACATTAAGATGACACGGGTTGGAACCCGATTAAACATAGACTATTGTAGTTCAATTTTACATTTAGGCTATTAATGCAGAGAGATTTGTCTACTTCTAAAACTCTGTTACACCATTTAGTTTTTTGCTTATAGCTATAAAATAAAATTGCATGCATTTCCATTTTACACTTATGAACAAATAGTATCCAACAGAATGACTTTACATCTGTATAATAATATGAGAACATCTCGTAAGAGAACGTACTCGGTTACCTAACGTAACCTTGGTTCTCTCTAGTGAGGGAATGAGTATTGCGTAATCGGCCGTGCTAATGTCACAAGCAATTTTTTCAGTTGATGAAAACCAGTGATTTTATATGCTAAGCCACACCCACTTTTGCAGGCTGTGACACGTAGTGAGTGCGAAGCGCCACCATTGGGCATGACGTCACACCTGGCTCAGTGGTAGGCTGCTGCAGTTGCTGCAGAGCATCCGATGAGCATGCTCGACAGCCTAGCTGCTCTAGGACTGCTAGCTGCTGCACTGTGTTGGAAAAAAAAGCAAAATTAAGGATAATTTTTGGCTTCAATATCTAATATCTAAGGACTTTACCCATAACATAAGCTAAACTTACGCAATACTCGTTCCCTCTCTCTAACTGAGGTTACATTAGGTAACCGAGTATGTTTCGTGATGCTATTTTGTATTGAAGTCTATGGGAATTCTAGTTTATTTTTCCCTAAAAAGGGGCGCTGACGAAATTGACAGTTACATTCTCGGATGTACCGGTAGTACGTATGAGCATGAGTCTAGAATTACCAATGTTTTAAGTCTTTAATGTTATTCTGTAGACGCTATTTTTGTAAAATGACAGTTATTAATAAGTACAGTATGTGTTACGAACTGAGACTCAGTAGAATCCATTTGCAACTTTTAATAAGGAAGGTCGTACAGGCGGGGTCAAACAGGGCAGACAGAGCAAGGTAAATCAAACAGCAGGGGTAATCCAGACAACAGGCAGAATTTGACACTATTGATCTCCACAATTCACTCACTTCCCCTCCAGTTTACGGTTTCAGCTTGTATGCACGATCACCATTGCACCCTTAATCCAGCCAGATCCTCACAGCCTTCTCCAGATATCTCCGCGACTCCATGCCACTGCCACTGCTTTCCTTCCTGGGTAAGGATCATGCAGCTCTTGCGCTCGCTGACGGCGGCTGCCATCATTGCAAGTTATAGCCATAGTGACTCTGAGGACTCTGTCATGATCCTGGCTCTTTCTTTCTTTCTCTGTTCCTTTTCTGCCCTCTTCTGGTGGGGCGCAGCTCGAGGCCAGACCATTCTTTGGCCAGTGGTCAGATTGGGAGAAGCTCCTACATATAAACTGTCTAGAAATTATGGCTGTCAACAACGCGCTGAGGCGCTTTTGTCCTCGAATAAAAGGTACCCAAGTCTCGGTCTGCTCGGAAAACATGTCATTGGTGGCCTACATAAATCACTAACGTCATCACGCATCGGTGTTTAAAAACTAAGCTCAGACTCGATTCTGAAATTCTCTATATCACAATATCACATACATTAATAATAAACTGTTCTTTCTTGTATGCCAGTCCTATATGCGTAGCGTGCCAAGTTGATGCTTGATCTTGCAGACTGCTTTTCTCTCACGTGTCACGTGACCAGTGTAATCGCAGTTTTTGCGGTTACAAAATCATGTTTAACCATTATCGCGATATTATCGCAAATGCGAAATCGTTCAGCCCTAATTCAGGGTGTCTGAACTGCCGGTTTACAACCAGGAAAAGGACACAAGCTTCCTTTGCTCAGTGAGGGCATTAAGAGCTTATGTGTATTGCTCGTCTGTTTTCAGACAGACTGAGCAGCTCTTTGTTTCGTTCAGCGGAAGTGCTAAGGGAGTGGCCGCATCGAAACAGAGCCTATCCAGATGAAAAGTTGATGCCATAACGCTGGAAAACAAATCTAAAGACTTGAAGTGTCCTTTGGGTGTTAGAGCGCACTCCACAAGAGGAATGGCCTCGTCGTGGGCTTGGTCTAGCGTGATTACCTTGTAGGATATCTGAATACAATTTCACCCTGACTGTGTGGAACATTGTTGATGTGATTAGCACCCTTAGGATTCTAACTTATTGGGAAAGACGCTTCTAGCCTCTCTTCTCAGACTCTTTGTGAGTCCTTGGTGATTATGCACTTTACGAGAACCTCTCGTTAGAGAACGTACTCAGTTACTAACATAACCTCGGTTCTCTCTAGAAGAGGGAATAAGTAAAAAACGATTCGTTGGCCGAACAACCATTACTTATAAAAGTAATTGGATCAAACATAAAAAATTAAGTATTCATAACTTTTCAACGTTTACTTAACATATATTCTGCCCTACAAAGCAAAAAGGCAGTAACTGCATTTTTGGTCAAAAATGAGTTATTATCATTTTCATGACATTCAAGGCATCCTTTGTTATGTGACATAACATCTTATCTCAAATGTGTGTCATTTTGGAGAAAAATGTGAGTCGTTTGTACAGTAACTGCAAAAAGCCCTAATGAAACAAAGCAAGAGTACAGTAACATCCATTACTGTATTATTGCTATGTTTTACCAAACAAAAAATAACCGTTGCTGCGCAGTTGTAGTTACTGTTGCCATGGTGAACACGCAGCTGATTTTACGGCATCCTCACAGGACGGTTTTAACATTTACTTATAACTTTACACAAATTTTGTTTGAGATGGCACAAAGCCGGGGAAAGAAGATGGTCGAACTGGCGTTGAAGAGAAAATACCAGAAGAATGGTAAGTAACAGTGACAGATTAAACATTTAGAGGCTAGGCTATCACAATATAAATGTCAGCCGCCAGGACGGGACATCCTCTCAGCGGTCCATTCAGATAACGTTATGCTAAGACAGGCGATGTTTTAAATAGCTTTGCTTACCTGCCCCTGACTGATCCTCCCTGCTCCTAAGCAGTAACTTTCATTGCCGATGCATGTCAACGTGTTATTGTTCATGTCACAAAGTTATAATCCATCCCGCGGTGAAAAAAAGAATCAATAACAAGAAAAGCAATCGGCTAAGCCATTAACGTTACATCCAAGCAGTCCGCTTGATCTTCTTCTCTCTTATCAGCCTACATGAACGGCGTCTTCTTTTTTCATAGGCTAATCATTTACGGCGTTGTTGTCCAGCAGGAGAATAAATACAGCTATCAGTGTGACAGTTATTCTTTAACTTAGCGTTACGTGACAGGTGTCTGTTCAACTTAAAACACACTCTCTTCGCGGCCACTGTTTAGATAAGTTAGCGAGTAGTGGGCAATACTGACATCTTTCTCTTTACTGTTGTAAGCATCCATGCTTTCAACAAAAACAAACTTTTGCAGAGCGAGCCGGCAGGTATTTAAGCCCCCCTTGGTTCCTGTTTTAAGCGCACATTGGTTCCTGTTCCTAAGCATTTATTTATTGCACAGTTTCTTCTTCTGAATATAAAAGTATGCATTTAATTTGGAACCCGCTTAATTATATTAACCTATAAAAATGTGTTTCTCTGCATGACTGCAAGCTTTTATCCTAATGTAACTTATGATGCCAGGCTGCATTTTTGTGTGTTGGCTTTCCTTTCTTAATTTTCATTAAGGGTGCAAAATTATTAATGTACTGTGTTAGCCTAATTCATGCATTATTTTGCCATGGACCTAATTGAAGTTCTTTCCTGTACAATTAAATATTATAATATACAGACATTAATATACATGTATTGATCAGAGTGAAGATATTGTCCTGTAGGTCCATATAATAATAATAATAATAATATTAATAATAATTTGTTGCAGTACACAGACAGACAGACACAAACAGATGTGGATTTACATTCATGCCACTATTTTTTTCTCTTTTTCATTTAAGATGCACATGTTGGTATTCCATCAAAGAGGCAGCAAGTCCTGCCCGCTGCTGAAGAAATGGAGTTGACTATCCTGAACACTTTAGATACCACCAGCATGGACAGTTTATATAATGATATTACAGACATTATAGATTATGTCTCATCCCCTACAATGACACTGACTAAAGTGGTATTTGGAGACCCAGGGGAACAAGTTCAAGAGGCACAGCCAGAGCCCCAGCCAGAGCCCCAGCCAGAGCCACAGCCAGAGCCCCAGCCAGGGCCACAGCCAGAGCCACAGCCAGGGCCACAGCCAGGGCCACAGCCAGAGCCCCAGCCACAGCCAGGGCCACAGCCAGAGCCACAGCCAGAGCCCCAGACCGAGCCACAGCCAGTGCCCCAGACCGAGCCACAGCCAGAGCCCCAGACCGAGCCACAGCCAGGGCCACAGCCTGATGTGGAATCACGTCGACCACCAATGAGAGAGCCATGTGGTGCCAAATGTCGAAAAAGGTGTACAGACCATATTTCAGAGGAAAGACGAAGGGAGATATGGAGTCAATACTGGGAGATGACCTACACAGAAAGACGATCATGGATGTTTTACTCAGTTATCCCAATGCCAACCAAAAGAGCAACAACCGGCCCAGAAAGTCGCCGTGGCCGCTCATTCATCTACCGGCTGCAAAACCTGAAAGGAGAGCCAAGACAAGTCTGCAAAATGTTTTTCCTGTCATCATTGGGCTATCATCCTAAAAATGACAGTCTAGTCATTAGCATGATGGGGAAGTCGAACACCAGGCCACTGGTTCCATCCAAGGACCAGAGAGGCAGGCAGGCTGCAGTCAACAAGATGGACGTGAAGACCCTTGATGACCACATTGAATCCTTCCATCCTTGTGTGAGCCATTACAGACGGGAGCATGCCCCAAATCGACGGTACCTGCCAAGTGACATCACAATAAAGATGATGCATTCAGACTACCTGGATAAAGGAAACGCCTGCTCCTATGAAGCATACAGGAAGATTTTAAAAGACAAAAAAATCAGCTTTGCCAAACTTGGGGAGGAGCAATGTGAGGACTGTTTGGAACATGCTGAACATGTGAACTGCCACAAAGGGGAGACTGAAAGCTCAGATTGCCCAGAGTGCCAAAGGTGGAACAAACATAAGCAGTCTGCCCTAGAGAGCCGCCAAAGCTACCAGGCAGATGCAGAGAGGGACTGGCCGGACATGACATCAGTTCGAAGCGTGGACCTCCAGAAGGTGATAATGCTGCCACGCATGCCAGGAGTGAAGTCATCTGTATTTACTCGTCGCATAGTTGCATACCACGAAACATTTGCCTCAGTGGGGAAAAAAAAAACAAAAAAAAACACCATCTCTGTATTGTGGCACGAGGGAATGGCTGGGCGAAGTGCAGCGGAAATTACATCAGCATACACAACTGCATTGGAGAAGGAGCGGGATGTACGCCACACCATATTCTGGGTGGACAACTGCAGTGCACAGAATAAGAACTGGTGCCATCTATCCTCACTCGTCACTCTTGTGAACAGTGACACCATTTCACAGGAGGACATCACATTAAAGTTTTTTGAGAGGGGACATACGTTCATGAGCGCAGACAGTTTTCACCATGGTGTCGAGCAGCAAATGAGGAGCCGTCCAGGTGGTGTGGTCTACGACTTCGAGGACTTTGTGAGTGTTGTGGCAAGCTCCAACTCCAGGAAGGTGGATGTTGTCAAATTGGAGAATGCCAATGTGCTAGATTGGAGGGATGGCCACTCCACCGTCAAGGTCAAGAAAGCGCGAGCACCAAAGCTTAGAGATATGGCGGAGATTCAGGTGCGGCGTGGCTCCAAGAACCTCTTTTACAAACTATCCCATACAGAGAATGAATTTAAGGAATTGGACTTCCTCATGAAGAAATTCTCGCTGAAGGTGCCCACTGTTTTGAGACCACAGAATAGAGGGGTTGAGGAGGTCAAGAAGAGAGACATCATCAGTAATCTTTGTCCTCTCATGCCACCAAACAGGAGGGTGTTCTGGTATTCCCTGCCTGTGAGCAATGTTGTGTGTAATGAGGAGTAATAACCATATGAAATGTGGTGTTCATCAATTATTATTTTTATTATATATAAAATAATAATTGTATAATAATAATTTATCTATCTTTATTTATCTATAATCTACAATCTATTAAATAAATGTATGTTTACTAATTGGAAATATCTGTCCCATGTATTCATTTCATTCAGTATTTTCTGTTTATAAATCTACTTAAACAGAGACTGCACCATATAAAATCATCAACTTGTTTATCTTAGTTATCATCATAAGAGTTTGAAAAGCCTTAGAAACACTCAGAACAACTGATTTTGTTTTACTCTGTTGAACTGGAGTTTAATTTGCATATTATTGCTCCAAAGAAAAGTTATTTTGCAGTGCTTTAACATTAATGTGATTTGTAGGTATAGCAGATCCTACATTACAGATACAGAAACACCCCCAGACACACATTAATCTAATTCACATAATAATGTGGTCCTATTCAAAATAAGTTGTCCCCATTTGGGCCTTGATACAGCTTAGCAATGTCGTTTCAGCACCAGAACAGCTTCCGGGTCTAAAATATTGACCTAAAATGGTTCAATTAGTTTGGGTTTGCTATATCCATGATCATAAAAACAAATGTTTACAATTATTTCAAATACAGTGTATCTAACACACCCAAAGCCCAAGTTGTGGCAAAACTGTTTTTTTTAGAATCTGTAGATACTGTCTTTTTCCTTGTGTATGGAGCCACGTTTTTGGAAAGTAATACAAAGCAAGAATACAGTAACTGCAAAATAGGGGTAAAATATCAAATTAAATATGAGATTGATATGTACAAAGAATAAGTTCATTTAGAGTTAAAAAAAAGCCACATGTCCAATAATCTACCTACACAGCAAAAACTCCAGTGTTAAATTAACTCTCCTGGGAGTTTATATGACTCCACACTCAAGAGTGTTAAATTAACTCTGAAGCAGTGTTAAAGTTAATGAGATAATTAAGGGATTAATTGAGCAATGATTGACCAACATTGAAGACACCTGATGTTAACAAGTAGAATCACTGAAAGTGAAAAATCAAAATTATAAGTCACCATTATGGAGATCAGTGTTTGCTTCAGTGGGGCAGTCTGTCAACCCTTACATTTTATACTTTAGATATTGTTTTTGTCACAAAAGTCTGATGGGGCTGATCCACTGAGGGGCTGGAATGAAAGTTTTCATGACATCTTTTTGTGATGTGTTCTGCACGTCCGATATAGACATTAATGGATCCTTCGTACAAGGTTAAAAACAAGTTCAACATGTTTTCAACATAACTCATGGTCTTATTTAGACAATTTAAACTGTTTCTGGACTGAAGAAACACTCTCAGGATGCATTAAATTTACAATTTGAAATAAATTAGTTTATTTACATTGTTTAGATGTGGTTCAGATGGTGATATTTGTTTCATTTTAAGTCACCATTGTGGTGATGAGTGTTTGCTTTAGTTGGGCTCTTGGTCCCAATTCTTCTTACTTTAGCTTTTCTTTGGCTGTTGTAACTGTTTGCTTAACACCATTGATTGTGCAGAGAAAGCCAAGAAAATTAAAAATTAGATGTCTTCAGATGCTTGCTTCATCTAAACTTATGTTTTTATATCTGAAATTTATAATTATTCATCTCGTAGAACTGCATTATTTGGACCAGTAACTTTATAATGACCACTGCATACAATATGTTTTAAGAAAGTGAAACACATAGTCACACACAGATATCAAGATTTTGCATATGATTCTCAACGACGGTGACAACCAAAACAAAAAAGCCTGGGAATCGAGGATGTTTTGTACTATGAAAGCTACCCATCATGCATTGCGGCATGAAGCATTTTTTTTATTTATTGTCACCATTTTTGTGAATCATATGCAAAATCTTGATGTCTGTGTGTGACTAGATGGAACATTTTCTCAAAACATTGTGTAAATTTGCTTTTTGTCCAACTACTAGGCCAAATAATGCAGTTCCACAAGATTGGTGGTTATAAACTCCAGATACAAACACAAAAGTCTAAACACAACGTTAAATGCCCACTTTATATTGATTTCATCATCATCATCATCATCATCGTCAACAACCGACAAGGAGCTGATGAGAGCCAATTTTCTTGGCTTTCTCTGTCACAACAATGGTGTTATTCAAACACACACAGTTACAACAGCCAAAGAAAAGCTGGAATACTAATTATTGGGACCAAGAGCCCAACTAAAGCAAACACTGATCACCACAATGGTGACTCAAAATGAAATAAGTATCACCATCTAAACAATGTAAGGAAAAAAAATAAACATAAGTTTTAATTTAATGCATCCTGAGAGTTTTTATTTGGTCCAGAAACAGTATAAACCAGTATAGACCATAAATAATGTTGAGAATGGCCACATTTGAACTAGTTTTTAACCTTGCACGAAGGATCCATTAACATCTTTTTCAGATGTCCAGAACATGTCAAAAAAGACGTCATAAAAACTTTCATTCTGGCCCCTTAGTGGAAGTCTTTTCAAACTCTGCCATTTGTGACAAAGACATTGAAAAACATCTTTTGGACATCATTTTGCTTAGTGAGTTATGTCAAACCATAATCAGCAGCACCTGATCACCTTTTCTCTAAGCAAATAATGATCACCATTATGGTTACTTCGAAAATGAGATTTTTCTTCTTCAGCGATTCTGCCTGTGATCATCAGGTGTCTTCAATGATGGTCAATTATCACTAAATTAATCACTTAATTAGCTCATTAACTTTAACACTCTTGAGTGTTAATTTAACACTCATATTTTAACACTTTAACACTCTTGAGTCTGGAGTCAAATAAACTCCCAGGAGAGTTAATTTAACACTGGAGTTTTTGCTGTGTACAACTACTTGGGCTGGATGACAGGATAACTTTAAAGTCATTTTTCTCAGTTCTGCACTCAGCGTAGTTACTGCCTTTTTGCTTTGTAGGGCAGTATAGTGTGTGTAACTCAAAAATATAAGTTACTAGGTGCACTTAAATGTATGTATAAATAAAATGAAAAATACATAAGGCATGTCAACTTGCGTCAAAATTAAGTAAATCTAGCATATCATTTTAAGTACTATATGAGCCACGTGATATGCAATTTCCCGTGATGCCTATCCAGACAAAAATTTTAAGCCATTTTATTTCACAGCACATGTGAAGACGTTGAGAAGAGGTAAGCTTATTTTTTGTACTTAGGCCTACACATGATCATTTATTGCATTTTTGGTCAAGAAATTTACTTTTAACTGAATTTCAGAATTGCTACAAATTTTGCATCAACAATTAGAAACGTGTTACTTACGAATGTAAACGTTTGTACATGTAAATGAATGAAATAAGTGTTTTGCACACGAGTATTTGAAGAGTATATATTGTGTTTTTTCAAAATATATGACCATGATGTTGGCTTATGCATTAATGGTGTGTTCACACAGAACGTGAATTTAATTATTTGCGATAGCAGATTACATTCATAGTCAATGCAAAGACGCGAAGACGCATCATTCGCGCCGGGCGTCGCGAATTGGGTGACTCGTTTGCCGCGAACGTCTTCCTCGGTAGAAAAATTTGAACTTGAGCGGGCTGCGGAAGATTCAAGCATCTAACTAGACGCGACGTGTTTGACGCGTTCGGTGACCAGCAATTCGGACGGCGCTTTCTCCCCCACGGATAGCCTAGATTATAGGCCTACTTTATTAGCGAGTTGTTTTGGATAAAACAAATGTACCTTGCATATTTACAAATTCCCATATTCTCTATCTATACATGGATCGCGGGGAAGGGGGCTTTGGGCGCGGGTTAGCCTACTTTTGGTAACGTTAACATAAATATTACATTCAAAAACACATTGCCTACAGCTCCGTGTGCACAATTTATCATTAAATAATGGCAATCTTGATTCTAGCACAATATTATTTTTAAATGACAGCGACAATTCAGTAAATTAAACCTTTTAATAATTAAAAATTATTATCAAAATAAGTAAATACCCTTTAAACAAAAGTTTAGCTTCAAATAAAGATCTTTACTATTTTCCAGTAGTTGTTTTTGAAGAGATTCGTTCAAAACCTCTGGACAAAAGTCATTAATTAACTTCTATTTTGTTTAAATTAATAGATATTAATAGACTAATTTTTATGTTTATAGGCATTTAATAATGGACTAATTTGTTACATTTAATTGTTTTTTATTGATTTTTGAAAAAAATAAATATATAGGCCTATATATCTTCTGCCCACCAAGCCTTCATTTCTTTGATCCAAGAAAAAACTGTAATATTGTGACTATTATTATTATTATTTTAACAACTATTTTCTATTTTAATATATTTTAAGATGCAATTTAAAAGTTTTGGGTAAAAAATAAATAATAAAGTGAAATGCTTTATTGTGTGTGATTTGCATGTTTAATTTATTTTAAGACATAAGCTGAAGATCTAAAATAAGTTAAAATGGTTGGTTCAACTGATTTAATTGTCTTATTTTTATATATAAATGAGCTTAAATGTTAAGTAAACAGAACTAAGATTTGTTTTGATCTCACATGGCCTGCACTGTGTTGGATTTACTTAAAAGATATATGCACCATTTTTGCGTCATACTTTTTAAGTAATCCGTAATCATTTAATTAAGTAAATTTTTAACTTGGAATAATTTTACATAAAATAAACTTAAATATTTTAGTTCACGTGACATTCTTTACTTAAAAATATATGTAACGTGATGCATACATTTTTAAGTAAAGAATGTTGCGTGAACTCAAATAATTAAGTACATATAACAAAGATTTTCTTGTTAATTTTAAGTAAAATTATTCCAAGTTGGGATTACTTAAAAAGTATGATGCAAAAATGGTGCATATATATTTTAAGTAAATCCAACACATCATTTTTTAGTGTATCTTTACTAGACTTGTAGTCAAGACCACCTAAACCAAGACCAAGACACTACCAAGACCAGAGGGTATCGAGACGAAGACAAGACCAAGACAGACCAAGTCGAGACCAAGAGTGAGACCAAAAAATAGACTAGTGTTGTTGAAGCTAAGCAATAACTTGTAAGATTTTTTGCATTGCCGGCATGTCTATCTCTGCCAATTTCGAAGTCTCCAAATGTATCCATTCCGCAACTTTTAAATACATAAATATTTAAAAAAACAAAATTATAAGCTTAAGTGCAGGAACCGAAAGTTGGTTGTTTTGTTGCTATGGTTACACACACACACCGTTGGCGGTGCGCTCAAAGTCATCTGTCAGTTGTGCAGTTACCCAAAATCTCCTAAATGAAGTTAAAACCCATCACCTGTTGCAGATATCGTTGTGGATATTGTAGTATTGTATTGCTAAATCCCACGACCACTATGTCGGTCAGAGACAGCGAGATATAGACAAGGCTGAGAGGTCAGAGACCAAGACCAAAGACCGTCAAGGCCGTGACAAGACCGAAACCACGTAAAAGTGGTCTCGAGACCAAGACCGGTCTCGAGACATACATCACTAATCTTTACCGTGCCTGCAACACGATCTGGTTCGTTTCAGCGATGAAAAACCAGATTATATCAGCTCATTGAGCTCTATTTATAGGCCCAGGTACGCCCGCTTTGGTGGGAGGTGACGTAGTGGGTGCGAAGCAAGAACAAACTGTTTTGTGTGTGTGTGTGTCTGTGTGTGTCTTTTGACTCATTTTAAAGTGTGTTTTGTCTTATTTTAAATAATTTAAGGCAGTTCAAGGCCCCCTTGGAAGTTTGCTAAGCCTACCTGCTTCAAAATCACTGCTCTTTACCATCTCTAATATTGCGTGATTAGTACTGCTCAGCCAATGATGTGAGATAATATTGGAACCCTGTCTCATCCACATCACCCTTTAATTATATACTGTAAAACGCTCTCCGTTTTCCAAATGTTTCTCATCCACACTGAAAACGTCAAATGCTGAGTTCACCTTATTGTGCATTCATAAAAGCTCATTGAGATAATACAGAGAGAACAGACATAATAAAGTTGTAATGGTATTCTTCTGGCAGGGTAATTCTACTTAGTCAAATATCTCTCAACTCACCGATGGGTCTGGGTCACAATCAGTCACAATTAAATGTTTGGTCTAAAACGAAACTGCGGCAGCAATTGCAAGTACATTATCTGTCATCTTATCAGGACTGTGATATAAAGAGTGTACAATTGTATCTCTAGACAGTGTGAAAGTGAATAGAACATAACAGACACAATAGCAGTTTAAACATACATATCATTCATTAATTTGTTCATTATGCATCACATCGTTTTCAAAGTCCACGCTACAGTTATTAGCAAACAGTGTTTTCAAATTCATAAACTTGGGAAAGCATATTTAAAAAACTCAATTTTTTGCAGGACAAAAACAGTTTTTAATGTGAACGGAAAGCCAAAAGGGAGAGAAAAAGATGCATTTTCAAACAAAAACAGTGTGGAAAAGGCCTAAAAAGACCTAACTGACATTCAACTGATTCATGTTCAATAAAAGCTTGCTATGCCATTTTCTGTGAGTAAAAGATTACCAGCCATGTATGTTGCAGCAGAGTCACAGAATTCTACAGATTGTAAATGTTAGAGCTGACATTCTGTGTGCATGCACTGCTGATTCTAACACTCAGAAATGCAATGTTCCAAGGGCATTGGTGGCGGCAGCGGCTGTTACCCTGTCAGTTAATATGATATGTACTCAGACTGACAGCCTCTGGAAAAGCTTAATGGAGTTCTGCAAGCTAACCATGCAAGCCAACAGTCTATTTCCTACCCCAAAGACGGCTGCACAGTATGACATTGCACTACTTGCTACATAGAAAAGACTAAATCATCGTTAGGTTGCAAAATGCATACATCAGAGAGACTGAAAAATATGGTTAGAGCTTAAGCTGAAGACATGCTTTACTTTGATCTGCAGGAATGCTATGTAACAGATTTCATCGAAGACATAATAAAATACACTGAGCTGGTTTGAGCTTCTGTGCTTGAGAGATACTAAAAGGGACTTTCCATAGAGTACAAAATGGCCCTGAAAACTCTTTAAATGCAATTTACTTTACAACAAACATTCACAGAAATAAGCTTCAGATAATGTCAATATAATGATCAACAGAAACTTACATATTAGCTGTTTTATTTATTATTAACCATTATTGATTATTTTCTGTTATTTACACATGTATATTTTCCATATTTTTAAAGCACAGAACAACTTGTTCTCTAATAACATTTCATTAGTAACACACAACAATTTTTTTTAAACTATAGAAAATTAAATATTTTTTACTTCCACTATGCTGTAGAAAAGGTTCAAATTAAGTTATTTATTTGGTAAAATGTATTATAATTTAAAAACGATTAAGGGGCTAATATCATATGAAGAGTTCAGATGCAAAAGCCTCTAAGTGCCATTTGAAATTTTCTTCTAGAATGATCATTTTTATCAAGCTTGTATATTTAAGTTCAGTGATTTCACTTAAATGGCAATGATAATTACCTAATAATTGTTATTTAAGTGAAATTACTGAACTTAAATATACAAGTTTGATAAAAATCATCATTAAAGAAGAAAATTTCAAATGGCATTTAGAGGCTTTTGCATCTGAACTCTTCATATATTGTATAAGAAATCATACAAAATTAGACAATAAGGCATTGGTAATGGGCTTTATGCCCAGCTGCACTACTTCCTGAACTTCAGCCAGCTCCTTGTTTCCTGTCTGCCATTATTGGCCAAATTGATTAATTCAGGTGTGTCTGATTATTGTTGCCATGACTACTGAGGTCAGGTACACCTGAATTAATCAATTTGGCCAATAATGGCAGACAGGAAACAAGGAGCTGGCTGAAGTTCAGGAAGTGCAGCTGGGCATAAAGCCAATTGATTGAAACTTCTTTTAAAACTAAGTTTTATGTTAGGTTATTTTATGTTGATGTTGAAGTTTAGCTAACATATTATAGCATATTAATGCATTTCTGTATCCAACGCAAAAGGAAAGAGGCATGAACAAATTGGGAGAGATGTTTGTTTCATGTAACAGGACAAAAACACATTTTTGAAAATCTAAAGAGAAAGTTGCTGCCTGTAAACTGGCTTATATCATCTCCCTTAGGCTGTTCAGAGAGCACAGTGAATAATAGACACTTAAGGTTTGCACATGGGTCAGTGAGTCCATAGCAGTGAGTGTGCGTGTGTGTGAGTGAGTGAGTGGGTCGTAAGTTTTGTCCAGGGTCTAAATGAGAATTTTATTAAGAGCACACATGAGTTAAAAAAAAAAAAAAAAAAAAAAAACGTCATTCCAGTTACCTCCCTCCATTTTCAATTAAAGTTCTTAATAGTAGTTGTGGTCAGGGTTAAACCCTTTGCAGAATCTGCTAAATGTTTTGTTTTGTTTTTTCCCCGAAGGATCATAAAAAAATAATTTTTTATTTGCATGTGTATTACCAACCCGGTCTCATCCCAAGACGTCATATAACTGACGTTTTGGGACGTCTTTTGACCATACGTCAATATTCGCCTTTTTAGGGCCCCCTTAAACGTCGGTAGATGAGGTTATGGGATCCTAACTCTACCCCATACCTAAACCTAACCCTAAACCTAACCCGTCACCTAATTGACGTTAAAGGTAAAGCGTCAGTTGTATGACGGCCCGGGATCGCCATCTACCGACGTTTAAGGGGGCCCTAAAAAGGCGGATGTTGACGTATGGTCAAAATACGCCCCAAGACGTCAGTTATATGACTTTTTGGGATGAGACTGTGTTAGTATTACCCAGAATAAGCTATTCCATAGCATATGTTTATAGGCTAGTCCACAATAATAATAAAATTCCATTCACAAGCTACCTTTGATTCTGTTTTTATGAGTCCTTTTGTCTTGAGCTGAGTTACAGTTAACACAACAATAGATAGCTAGAAAGATAGATACTGTAGAATTGCATTCTTTACACTAACAGCTCAGATGAAGGACTGCACTAGTCTAATGTCAGCACAGCTCTCTATATCTATCATTCTTGAATAATTTTGTTTTGTATCATGTTCAGTAGGCCTATACGCTGATTTCAAGCAGCCGTCATTTTGAAATGGCTCCAGTGGGAAGAAAGTGTCACTTTAAATCATAGGAGAGTTGTTAATGCGATGGCGTGTAGTTGTGTTTAATGTAGAAATTTGTTATTCTAAAAATGTACATACATTTCTTTCTAGACTATATACTGTGACATTTATAAACTTATAAATACATTTTTTAACCCTTAACTGACTTCTTAACCAAACAGTTGAGCACATTTTGAGTCACTATATTTAATTGAGGAGTAATTGAGCCATCTCTATAATCTGGTTGAGGTATATTATGCCAAACAAAATCCACTAGATTTCATAGTGTCAATCAACAGCACTTGTCACAACACTTCTTCTAACATGGATGTCAGAAACAAATAAATCACCCAAGCCATGTGAACTGTTTGGTAACACTTTAGAATACGGTTCCTTCGTTAATGAATAACTACACAAGAACTAATGAGTAACACAATATTAACAATCTAGTAACTATTATTAACTAACAAGAAACTTTGATTAATGAACTAGTAAGTAATAGCGCACAGACGAAAGTGGTAGTTCACTATTAAGTAATCAATAACTACTATTTTTTAATACTTCCCAGAGAACTACTGAAAAAGTTTATTAACAATCTAGTAACTACTATTAACTAAAATAAATTCTTATTAACGAATTAGTAAGTAATAGCTCACAGATGAAAGTGTTACTAGATACTTCTGTGGGAGTTACTAATTATTTGGATTCGTATTATAAAGTGAAGATCATTGGAACATCCTCAACCAAACCGTTGATTTGGCACAACGGTTAACTGTCACCCCCTTTTTGACAATGGACATTAATGCACTATTAAAACTTGGTTGTAATTCAAGTATGCTTTAGAATAAAGACCGAAGTTTAGTCTTGTTTTAAAGAAAACACTGCTGATTATTGCTGAAGTAAAAATAAAAGTATGAAAAAGTTATGGAAGTTTGAAAATTACATTAAATCAAATACTGTACTAAATTTTTTTTCTTTTATATAAATTTGTATTTTACATAATATTTTTTTTCCTATAAAATTACAATAAAATCAAAGCCATATCTAACCAAGTTGTGTTCCAAATTTAAATTTTGATATCACAAAAATTGAAGTTCTCATGAGATTTTGTTTAGGCGTAACACCAAAACTGTACCAAAACCGTAACCACTTCTGTTACAAAATATAGAACCTTGAGACACAGACCTTTCTGACAATGTGTTTTGTTAAGACTAGAAAAGGTTTTGATCATAAATTATGATGGGCAATGAAAAAGTATGGCTTATGCTGCGTTCCAGGCAGGTTTTTGAACACGTAAATCACAACTTCAAACCACGACTTACGACTTTGTAGCATTCCAGATCATTCACGCCAAACTACCTAGATGTAAACAAACCAGCATGGCGGACCTTACGGGGCTCACGCGCGTTTGTAATAATTTCTAACGCCAAAGGTGCTTACTCCTTGTTTATTTGTGGGAAACTGAGGAGGAAAAATAGCGCATGAGGCAAGATAAGCTGTTATACTCTTTATTTTACTTTATTTGTATATTTGGAAATGTATTTGGTATATATTTATCGTTGCACTCAATGGACTGAAAACTAGTTGACGTTATATTGTCCTAAAGTGAATTCTCACCGTGTACCGCCTGCAGAAACACTGCATCAGTAGGGGCTGTCATTGGTTCGCGGGCTATGTGACGTCAGAACTCGTAACTGGGAGTACATCGATCTAGTACGAGTTCACGGGTGGGAAGTCACGAGTTTGACTGCCGTTCCAGTGCACTTTCACGGGTATAAGGTTGGAAAAACACGAGTAACAGGTTGCCTGGAACGCGGCATAAGTATGTGTATGAATTTATTACCATTAAATGACATCTCACGCATTTGGTAGAGGCCAATATTTTAAAAATTATGGGATGAGTTGGAAAAAAAATACATTGAGTGTGGTTACTAGCGGCATTAGAAGATAAGAAATGCAAACAAAACAATTTCCATCACTTTTTTCTTGGAACGGTCTTCAAAGGGTTAAATATATATTCAGAACATAAAAAAGAAGCAGGAACGAACTATATGCCATATTGGATATTAACATCTAATGATTTAAATCGCAGCAGCAGCTTCAGGTTGGTAGTCCAAGAGAGTTGTTGTGCACTAGTGAGCTCACCAGCATAATAGAAACACCAATTTCGGACACTACTCGATTGTCTTGGTGCTGTTGATCATCTGTCAGCTGGTGCCGAGCCGGCTCTGGGCTAAATAGATTTTTTTTTTTTTTAAGTTATATTGAGCTTATTTCTCCAAAATTTAAAAACTAAAAGTCATTTCTGGCCTTTTCTGTTATAATGTGCTACTCCACACATGATTATAACTTATTTTTATGATCAGCGCAATGCATGATGATATGTGGGCTTAGGTTAGTGACCATCGGTTGTACACTACTTTTCAAAATGCAGTTGACAATTCATTCGGTTCACGTGACGTCACTGTAGCTTTGCGCCGCCATCTTTGCGACCGACGGTCACGGGTCTCATTAATGCCCAATGCCAGTAATCTGTTGTGCAGTTGGCTGAAACAACAGCCGAAAGAGGAACCCTGAACTGGTATTTTAATCTATAGGCTACTAATAGTAGAGAGAAGAGAAAATAATTTATTTAAAAGATTTGAAGTCTCATGTTGCTGGTTTGTGGTTCATTATATTTCTATTAGGCTATAGCCTAGCCTACTCTCAGTTGCCAACATTATACAAACAGACATCGACAAATAATGTTTTTCTTCATTTTATTTGTTGGATCTGTTTAAATGCACTTTATGGTAAGTTATTAGATTTGGGGTTGAAGAGCTTTACCTCTATAGATTTTAATCGCAGCCAAATCATTCATAAAGATTCGGAAGACTCTTTCATTTCGATATCTGTGATTATTAAACCTTCTCTGTAACTGAACTTCTGTTCTTTCGGACAGATATGGAGTCTTTTATGATATGTGACTGATGTCTCTGACTGTGCTGATGCAGTTGTCTCTCTCAGTGCTGCTGTCGGATTAGAAAGATTCATTCATGACAGCCAAACTGCTGCAGAAGATTCATTCATGACATCGCCTCGACTCTCATTAACGCGTGTCATAGCTTTATGACTTATGAATTTCTATATCATGAAAGGCAAGCCTGGGGCAGATAATAATGGACTAAAGAAAACTGGGGGTAACAAATAAGGTTCGGAGCCTAAAATTTAAATTTTCTCAAGGTATCTCTGTCTCTCTCTCTCTCATTCAAATAGGCAGTTTGGGCAGCCGTACCGGGCGAGTTGGTCGCAAATATGGCGGCGTTCTATTTGTAGTGACGTAGGTGGCATCTATGAATAGGGTATAATAATCACATAGACTGTAAAAAAATATGGACGTAGTGTCCGTGACGTCACCCATAGGTTTCTGAAGAGCGTTTTTGAAGCCTAAAGTGGGCGGGGCCGGCCGTGGCCATCTAGGCAGTGCGTCACCTCTCGTCACTACCAGATAAATTAAAATGGGCACAGAGGCGGGATGCGGGTGGAGCTGAGGTGCTAATGCTATGCTACTGCTGCTGAATTGACAGCTGATTGAAAAAGTAAAGCCAATGGTTAAAGTTCATGTTTTGCCCTTCGAAATATTATAATAGTTAAGACGTAACTAAGTGAGACTATTTACTTTACTTTTTTATCAACTTTATTAATCTCAAAAGGGGCAATTAGTTAAGAGCATTAACCTTTTAAACTTTAACCTTCAGCCCCCCGCCGACGCTCTGAAACATTTTTTTTTTGTTTCAGAGCGTTAAATCAGATTTAATGTTATACCTTGACAAACATCACTAAAAAGATATAAGACTCAGGTTTCAGTATTCGACCACTATTGTATACATATTTCCCACAGGCGAATTAATGTCACGTGACCTCCCCGGAGACGCCATCTTTGAGGGCAAAACCGCTGTGTTTAACATAGGCATTTACAAAGTTTTATCAGAGAATGTCGTTTTACAAACAAATATTTATTTCTGTGGTAACACTTTATAATAACTGCACACTATTAATCATTAGTTAAGCATGAGTAAACAGTTAATTCATCATTTATAAAACATTAATAGACATTAATATGCAGTTTATAAATACAGCTATACATGTTTTTTCTTGATTTATAAGCATATCTATAATGCGTTTAATGATTGTATTTTCATACTTTGTTAATGATCAATTAATAATTTCTAAATGAAGTATAGCATTATTTACAAACCAGTTATTTAAGAGTTATCAGTCATTCATAAGATCACTTAGAAAGTGTAAGTAAGTGTAGTAAATACAGGTAGTTATAAAGCATTTAGTAGTGGTCAGTTAACTATTTTTGTGACCTAATCTAAAGTGAGGACTATTCATGCTTTGTAAAGCATTTATAAAGGTGATTTAAAGACTCGTCAATCTTCTAAACAGTAAAATGTAACAAACACAACGCAGTGATACAGAACATAGAAATATTTAACAGCCTTTAAAAATGCTTTACAAGGCATGACTAGTCCTCACTTTAGATGAGCTCACGAACATAGTTAACTGACCACTACTAAATGCTTTATAACTACCCAAATTAACCCTTAATTACAGCATTAATACATGTTAAAGGTGCCCAATGGGATTTAAAATCAAATCATACAACATGTTCCATACCAGATGGGGGCAGTATATCTCCAGAAATACCTCCACGGCCACGCGCTCTCTCATGTCTTCAAACAATATGGGCGAGTGCTGTGTTGCTCTGTCTCCCTCGTGCATATTAATCAAATCAATTGACGCGATAGTAAAAGGTTGGAAGACCGCAGTTTCACGTGGAGCATTTGGAGATTTTCAGAGATTAGAGACTTAATGAACAACATCTCAATACTAAATTATAAGGGCCGTCTCATAGACAAGTCGGTGCATTTCGACGATATGGGAAAATTAAAGCCCAGGCTATTATTTCTAGTTTTATGATATTCGATTTGTTCATATTACATTTTTATCATTAGTTTGAATTAATTTGACAGACAGCATTCCCTGATGTGGACCAAGCTAGCGCCTTTCAGAGCTGCCAACTCTCACAACACTTTTCACACACTCTCACGCCACACATCAATTTTGTCATGCACAGAAAAGGACACGGAGATGTCAGCTCTCAGATTCTGTTAATTTTATTACGCAATTCAAACAATAAATACAGTATTGGCGCTTTACACGACAGATCCCTAACGCACGTGAACCGATCATCTCTACTAGCTAATGGTAAAAGAACACGAACACTGTTGAAAGATACAGTATGCTACAACTTACCAAAATGTATTCCTCATGCATAATATCGACCAATCATTTTTTTTTAACTCTTCCCTGAACTGAAATGTAGTAGTGGGCTGTATTTTCCACACGACTGACGTCAGGTTCAAGTACACACAAGCTGGCGCGAGCGCGACTCACTCGTGTACTGCAGTTTGGCTGGTGGTAACGTTGCCCGCCCGCATACCGCCTCCCATGGTCCAAACTGGTATTACGTCACCTGCCGGGCCGGGGCTAGTAATTTAGCATGCTAATTCAGGTTAATATCTCGGCAGCACTATAACTTGTCAGTTTTTTAATGACATCATCAACCTTATTTCTTCTCAATCTTTTGATGCGTGTTGCTCATTTTTGGGATATTTTAACCTCAATTTTTACAGATGGCACCTTTAATAAAGCATTTATTAACACATTAAGTTACCATCACTATATGTCTGAATAATAAGATGTATGAATGTACATTTAAATAGTTTATTAATCATTTACTTACTCGCTCTAAGTAATCGCATGAACCACTGAAAACTCTTAAATAACTGGTTAATAAAAAATGCAATTCTTCATTTAGAAATGATAAATTGATCATTAATAAAGGATGAAAATACAATTATTAAACAAATTATAGATATGCTTTTAAATCAAGAAGAAAGCATTTATAGCTGTATTTATGAACTGCTTATTAATGTCTATTAATGCTTTATGAATGATGAATTAATGGTTTACTCATGCTTAACTAATGATTATTAGTGTGTAGTTATAAAGTGTTACCGTTTCTCTCTAACCTTTTTTAATCTAATTGGTGCAACAATATCTAATGTACTAGTAAGAATGGTGCTTAAACTGCTAGTCATTTCCTCTAACTCATCTGTTTGTTTGGGTTCACTTTGCAGCTTAGATAGATCAGGTAAGCTATTTGAAAATCCATCTATAGTGGTTGGAAGGATTGTTCTGCCTGGTCTATAACGTGGCGCAACATGACATATTTCAGCAGTACGTATTATGCAGGTCACCATGTAATGATCAGTGACATCATCGCTTTACGGTATAATATCTATATCAGTTGGAATGGTTCCATATGATATAATTAAATCTAGTGTATGATTTAGACGATGAGTGGGACCACTGACGTTTTGTTTGACCCCAAAGGAGTTTAATAAGTCTGTAAACGCATCCCCTAAAGCATCATTTGTATTATCTACGAGTATGTTAAAATCTCCAGCAATTATTGCTTTATCGACATTCACAAACAGATCCGAGAGAAAGTCTGCGAACTCTTTTAGGAATTCAGCATATAGCCCTGGAGGTCTAAATACAGTACCCAGGGCTAGAGATAATATGGATTTCCTTCTTACATCTAAGAGCGTAACATTTAGCACAAGTACTTCAAATGAATTAAACCTGTGACCTGTTTTCTGAGTAATATTAAAAATATCTTTATAGATTGTTGCAACACCGCCGCCACGACCGATCAGGCGAGCTCATGTTTATAACAGTATCCTGGCGGAGTAGATTCGTTTAGACCGAAATACTCATTTGGTTTAAGCCAGGTTTCAGTAAGGCACAGAACATCAAAGTTATTATATGTGACCATTTCATTTACAATAACCGCCTTAGGTGTGAGCGATCTAATGTTTAGAAGACCTAGCTTTAGAAATTGTTTTTGTTCACTGATATTTAGATTTTCTGGTTTAATTACAATAAGATTTTTCCTGGATCCTGCACTAGATTTATTGTTTGGCTTCACTAAACGAGGAATAGACACAGTTTCTATATAGTGTTCCACACTATGCATATTAGTTAAGTTTGGACCGCAAAGGCTGTGATTTGGACTTTGACTTATTAGTCATCTGGTGCGTAACGTCTTGGAGATGTTGTCCGACAGCACAGCTGCTCCGATTCGGCTGGGATGGAGTCCATCTGCACTGTACAGCCTGGGTCTCTCCCAAAACAGATGCCAGTTATTTACAAAGAGCAGCTTCTGTTCATCATTACACAATGACATTAACCATTCATTTAATGCAAATAGTCTACTGAACCTTTCCTGTCCTTGTCTGTACGTGGGAAGCGGTCCAGACACGATGATCGTTGCTTTAGGCGCTGTGCCGCGTACCATCTCGATCAGGCTCCTGTAGTCCTTCTTCAGAACCTCCGTCTGCCGCAGCCTAATGTCGTTCGCTCCCCCGTGCAGCACAACAGCTCCGACGCTCTCGTCACCGTTCAGGATCTCGGGAACCTGTGCAGCGACATCAAGAACACGAGCACCAGGAAAGCAGTGAGTACGCACCTTACCTTTATCCGAATTAGCGCGGACATGGAGAACCATGGATGTGCCGATGATCACGGCGTCGTCGCGTTCCGGCTCGCGAAGAGGGGAGAAGCGGTTCCGGGTGGAGATCTCGAAGACCGGGAGGGGGGGAGAGGCAGCTCTGGTCTTGGCTCGTGTCTTCCGCTGTGTGATCCATGATCCATGTTGTTGTTTCGGTGCCGGAGTGAATGATGCCCGAGATGATCGCGTCCTCTTGGGCAGAGTAACATACGGAGTAGACGAAGTCGGAGTCAAAGAGTTAACGTTGCTAGCCACTGATTTGTGAGCGTCGGCGTGTGATGCTTCAAGCGTTGAGCGCCGATCCAACAGCTCGGCTTGCTTCACCAGCAGACCGCGGATCTGTTTCTCAACGTATTCCAGCTCCTGCTTCACCGTGAAGAGCTCGAACGTGTCTTCACCTGCACTTAGAGGTAATGTTAGACACGCATCTGATATGTTCGCCATTATAACAGATGAACAGTAAATTAGTAGTGATACTACAACTATCACTACTAATTTAGGACTGAAATGCCGGAAATAACCAGGATTCAGTGAAACGGGTGTAAAATGGGACGGTCAATAGGCGAGAGGGCATGCGTGGAATGCTAGCGGGCTAAAGGCTAGTAGCTGGGATTCGGAAGGTTGGATATAAGTAGCGATATCAAAGCAATCCAATTGTTTTTTATAAGGAATAGTATCGAGGATAAGTTCACATAATATAAAAATAGAAAGTGCTTGTTTATAAATAAGTGGTAAAGAAGAAAATCAAGGATTAGTGAAGAAATTCTCCGGAGCTACAAACACCCAAGCCAAGGATTTAAGCCAAGATTAAGCCAGATTAAGCCAAGGAATAAAAATGTGTCTTTAGACGAGACTTAAAACTCTCAACCGTCGAGGCATTTCGAACATGGAGGGGCAAAGCGTTCCAAAGTTTTGGTCCCACCACAGAAAAAGCCCTGTCCCCTCAAGTTTTGAGTCTTGTCTTAGGAACAGCGAGCTGGAACTGGTTCTCCGACCTCAGTGACCTAGCTGGCGCATAAATTTGAATGAGGTCCGCAATATATGTTGGGGCCACTCCATTTACAGCTTTAAAAACAAACAATAAGATCTTAAAATCAATCCTAAAACGAACAGGAAGCCAGTGCAATGAGGCGAGAATTGGAGTTGTGTGTGTGCGCTTTTTAGTTATTGTTAAAAGTCGTGCTGCAGAATTTTGGACTAACTGTAAGCGTGAAAGTGCGTTTTGATTTATACCGGTATAGAGTGCATTACAGTAGTCTAGTCGAGAGGAAACAAAAGCATGTATAGCTTGTTCAAAACTGTTAAAAGACAAAAACGGTTTTACTTTAGCTAAAAGACGAAGATGATAAAAACAAGATTTCACAACTGCATTTATTTGTTTATCAAATTTAAAACCACTGTCAATTTTAACCCCCAGTTTAGTAATAACAGGATGCACAAAGTCATTTAGGCTGCCAAAATCTATCATGGGGTTTGTGGGGCCAAAAAGCATGATCTCGGTTTTACTCTCATTTAATTTTAAAACATTTTGTGCTAACCACGCTTTGACATCGTTTAAACAGTCAAATAGAAGTGTTAGGGAGCTGCCTTCATGCTTACTGATTGGCAAGTAAAATTGGAAGTCATCAGCATAAAAATGATAGGAGAGGCCATGTTTTTTAAAAATTAGTCCCAGTGGAAGAAGGTAAATCGCAAATAGAATGGGACCAAGAATTGATCCCTGAGGGACCCCACAGTTAAAGGAGAACTCCGGCGAACAATGAACCTTTGGTCTAATAAAACATCGGTACATAGTCAATCATTCTCTGAGTTTTGTTTTCATGATAATCGAATGTAAAGAGTTTTATCTCTAAAAACTGTTTAGCGTATAATGCTAGTAATGGGGGCATTGACAAAGTAAAAAGAAATCGCTACTTTATACCACTAACAAGGCTCAAAATAGCCCCACCCTAACACAGAAACATACTGAGGGTCCCTACATGCAAAACGAAGCATTGAGAACTTTGTAAGTGTACGGACCGTTTAATAAGAAGATACTTTATGAAGACAGTTCACTTCGTGTATACAGACAGGAGCCATCTTAAAAAATAGTCTCGAGAAGTCGATCCCCGAACGCGGTTAATACAGTTCAGAAGTTCGCTGAACTTCATACAGTTTAGATCACTCAGCACGTCGTTCGGGGATCAACTTATCGAGACTATTTTTTAAAATTTTTTAATAGTCATCAACTGATTGGTTGAATTTTATCGGATTTCCGGGGGGCGTCAGTGTCGTGTTTATTTTTGGTCCGCCGGGAAACAAAGCGCAGACGTGTGATTGCAGAGAAAAACTGTTGTGTTTATATGAGTGACAATGAGCATTTATCAAGATCAGCTAAACGTAGTTGTCCCCTCCTATCTATTATGGAAGATCAAGTGAAGTACTTAATTGCGAAGGGGATATCAGCCGCGTTTGTGGGCAAAGATGAAACAACAGACGCTGACATCGCAGCTGGCCGATTCAGTATTCACATATAGGGCGCACACTGGATTATAAAGCGCATAAGATACTGCAGAGTCAAACATTTGACTGGGTTTGCGTTATGCATCCACTAGATGTGCTAAAGGCTAAAGGGAATGTAGCGAGAGCGCGGCGCCAGAGGTGAGGCGTTTATTTAGTAGGCGTGAGCGCGCTGGGGGAGGGACATAACTTACATTCGCAGCCTGACTCATGTGAGTATTCAATGTGCGGCGGCTCGCTGACAGCTACAGCTGGCTGTTTTGAATGAGACGACCCGGTTACTGTGAACGGGGAGCGCTTTATGAACGCACGAGCAGTGCCGGGGACAGTGTGTCTGTTAAGAGTGAGCGCTCGTGAGCGGGATTTACACACATAACCTGATCTATACGAGTTTGAACTGGCCGTGTGACAAAGTGGGCATAAGATGGACATGAGCGTGAGTTCATGGGTGAATTTAAAAACGCGGAGCGTTGTTAACGAGCGCCTCCGGTGACTGCTGACTGACTTGTTGCACGCCGGTCTGTTGTTGTGGGGACATTTCCACGCCCCGAAACGTGACGCTGAACGAAACGAACTGTAATTGGTTGTTTGACATGTCGGTCAAACGGCCTTATGGGCGGGCCTTGGCCAAAGAAAGCTGCTATGAATTCCAGACCTTCAGCCGTCAGTCTGAAGGTCTGGCTACGCGAGACTATCTCTGAGGGAAACCAGTTAGCGCTCTTTGATAACGTGAAGATTACGTTCCCTCCAGATCATCTGTCCATCATCGTATAAAGCCCGCCCTGGCAATTTAATTGGCCCGTTCATATTTTGCCTGATCATAATTACTCCTCAATGGATCGAGTCCAGACCGAACTTCCCGACCAAAAAATATTGTGGGCGGAGTTCGGGCTGGCATCCAGGCTAGTAAAAGCCCAAAGATTTAATCTATGGTTGCAGAGAGACTTGACCTTGAGAGGCAGAGCACTGCTTGCTAAGGCGGAGGGCATTTCCAGGTTAACATACCCTGCACTCTCTCTAAATGTGGACAACAAAATGTGTAGGTCAGTTGATAAAATTCTCTTCAATTTAATTTGGAAGAACAAAATACTTTATGTTAAGAAGTCAGTTATCATGAATGCGTATGATAAAGGCAGTTTAAATTTTTTGGATTTCTCATGTCTGAACAACACTTTTAAAATTAACTGGCTTAGACAGTTTTTATGTAATCCAAATTCAATCTGGAACTTTATCCCTAATTACTATTTTTCGAAATTAGGTGGTCTCCCTTTCTTATTGGTCTACAATTATAATATTGCTAGAGTCCCTTACAACTTATCAAAGTTCCATAAGCAAGCATTACTTGCATGGTCTTTAATCTTTAAACACAATTTTTCCCCTCACAGTAACTTCATTTGGAACAATCAAAATATTGTATATAAGAAGAAATCTTTGTTTTTTAGTAATTGGTTTGAGAAAAATGTGTTGACTGTCCCCTTTCGTAGTCACTTCGAGTTATGTCAGAAGTGACAGAGAATGGGGGTTTCGCCTAGAAAGCCAATCCTCTTCGAGTATTAAAAAACGAGCCAATGGCAAAGAAATGCCATGGGTCTGCGGAATTCGCATAGCGTATATCCGCCTCACCCCGTGAGTATAAAAGGAGGAAGCGGACGCCACCGCAGTATGTTTTCGCTTCGGAGCCAAGAGAACTTCTTCACTCCACAAGCCACACAATCTGAGTTTACTATTGTGACTCACCTCTTCGAGACGAGCGAACTCTGGTGTTGGTGTGACGGCGGTACCCAGCGAGTTTCACATTGCCTGCGATCTGAGCAGTGGTCTGCCAGCGTGTGTGTCTCTCCCTGGTCGCTTCAACATCCGCGGAGTTTTCTCCTCTCACTGAAAGAGTGTGCACGCGGCACGTCTTTTTAAAGACGATTTGCCCGTGTATTCCTGAGTGCGGTATTCTGATAGAGTCAGCTGATGGGCGTGAGCGCTGTTTGACGTGTTTGGGCTTTGATCACGCTCAGACAGCGCTCGTGGGTGTGTCACCTTCTCTCAGTGGGGACGTGATCATCGCAATGTATACGGTTGAGACTCCGTGAGCTCAATAGAGTGAGAGTCCCCTCATCCACTACCCAAACTATTTTCTCCACGTGAGCTAATACTTCGGCTAGTGGCCAGGGTGACCAAAAGACGTCAGGTCTGGAACTAACCGACGAAAATTCCTCGGTCCACACCCCGTCTTTCACGTTGCAACCCACGTGGTCCAGAGTGAGTGGGCGGGGCCCGCCCGCGGGCCCGCTGTCTCATTCGGTCCCCCAGCTGATGAAATCATGTTTATCGCCGCATCACAAGGTGAGCTGGAGTCCTCTGGAGATGGCTCGTCTGTGGCAAGCCATCTGCCACCACTGGAGTTAAGTTTCTGCCACCTGCGGGTTGGTGCTCCAGTGATCTCCAAATGTAGTTCCTAATACGGCCATATGTGTATTTGTAAGTCCTCCTTCTAGGGGTTTCACAACTACTGATTTTTGCTAGTCGACTAGTTTTGCATAACAGTCGACGACTAGTCGACTAGTCGTTAAATGGTTTATTCTAGGGGTGTGCGACAACACGAATAGTAAATGTCTCCACGATCTGCTTTTGAAGAAATATGGTAGTATAGATACAGTCGGCAACGCGTCATAGTTGGGGGGCGTGGTCGGTGTGGGGGAAAGCAGCGCGACTATCCTATGTATTTGAATGACAAAAATGTCATATTGCGAGTCATTTATGCCTGCCGACCGGCAACGGTACATTGCAAAATTAACTGTAATAGGTTATGATTGCCCTTATTTAATTAAAAACTGGGTCAATGACCCAACCAAATGGCCGGAGGTGTCGTTTCCAGACTATTATATCTGGTTGAATCTTCAGGTAAGACATCGCGGAAGCTACCGGCAACACAAGCCTGTAACTCAATCAACTTGCGTATTTTTACTAAGTCCATAAACCATGTCACTTACCAATTGTACGTATGCTTCACTCCAAACTATTAATCCTTTTGTAAAACGGTGATCAGTAGTAGTCGCTACGAAGTTGCAGAGGGACTTTGCTGACAGTTATCCGAATTCTCACAGACTGCAGTCTGATAACCTTCAGCTGATAACGCTAATAACATCCCTTATGAAAAACAACTAAAGGAATCTTGTAGTATTTTAGGACAAAATATTATAGTAACGTTAATCCTATAGGAATACTATAGTATTTTGGGACATAGCCTAGAAGTATATTAATGAACATCACAGAAGTATTATACATACTATAGAATACTAATAGCCATAGGATTACTATAGTTCTTTTTCGTAAGGGATGTAACGTCAGACAAATCTGGCCCACTGCCTAATACGAGTTAAACATCTACTACTATATCACACGGACCTCTACTCACACAGTAATCTAATAAGATATGATTAATTTTGCCACTTTGTCCTCCTATCCGGTTCTGTATGTATGTAAGAAAGGCTGTAGAACTTCAATTTATAATTTGTTTGTTTATTGGTGGTACAGAAAACGACACCGCAACTCTTCGGCATGATTGTCCCATGTATTTTAATGAGCGCCAAGGCAATGTTTTCCCCCACGGCTAAAATTCACACCACGTGACGGGGCGTTCCGGGGGCGTTCCCA
>NW_024121555.1:1307872-1327736 GCF_016745375.1 Pimephales promelas
AGAAGTGGTTCCGGGTGGAGATCCGGGTCGAAGACCGGAGGGGGGGAGAGGCAGCTCTGGTCTTGGCTCGTGTCTTCCGCTGTGTGATCCATGGTCCATGTTGTTGTTTCGGTGCCGGAGTGAATGATGCCCGAGATGATCGCGTCCTCTTGGGCAGAGTAACATACGGAGTAGACGAAGTCGGAGTCAAAGAGTTAACGTTGCTAGCCACTGATTTGTGAGCGTCGCCGATCCAACAGCTCGGCTTGCTTCACCAGCAGACCGCGGATCTGTTTCTCAACGTATTCCAGCTCCTGCTTCACCGTGAAGAGCTCGAACGTGTCTTCACCTGCACTTAGAGGTAATGTTAGACACGCATCTGATATGTTCGCCATTATAACAGATGAACAGTAAATTAGTAGTGATACTACAACTATCACTACTAATTTAGGACTGAAATGCCGGAAATAACCAGGATTCAGTGAAACGGGTGTAAAATGGGACGGTCAATAGGCGAGAGGGCACGCGTGGAATGCTAGCGGGCTAAAGGCTAGTAGCTGGGCTTCGGAAGGTTGGATATAAGTAGCGATATCAAAGCAATCCAATTGTTTTTTATAAGGAATAGTATCGAGGATAAGTTCACAAGGATTAGTGAAGAAATTCTCCGGAGCTACAAACACCCAAGCCAAGGATTTAAGCCAAGATTAAGCCAGATTAAGCTAAGGAATAAAAATGTCTCTTTAGACGAGACTTAAAACTCTAAACCGTCGAGGCATTTCGAACATGGAGGGGCAAAGCGTTCCAAAGTTTTGGTCCCACCACAGAAAAAGCCCTGTCCCCTCAAGTTTTGAGTCTTGTCTTAGGAACAGCGAGCTGGAACTGGTTCTCCGACCTCAGTGACCTAGCTGGCGCATAAATTTGAATGAGGTCCGCAATATATGTTGGGGCCACTCCATTTACAGCTTTAAAAACAAACAATAAGATCTTAAAATCAATCCTAAAACGAACAGGAAGCCAGTGCAATGAGGCGAGAATTGGAGTTGTGTGTGTGCGCTTTTTAGTTATTGTTAAAAGTCGTGCTGCAGAATTTTGGACTAACTGTAAGCGTGAAAGTGCGTTTTGATTTATACCGGTATAGAGTGCATTACAGTAGTCTAGTCGAGAGGAAACAAAAGCATGTATAGCTTGTTCAAAATTGTTAAAAGACAAAAACGGTTTTACTTTAGCTAAAAGACGAAGATGATAAAAACAAGATTTCACAACTGCATTTATTTGTTTATCAAATTTAAAATCACTGTCAATTTTAACCCCCAGTTTAGTAATAACAGGATGCACAAAGTCATTTAGGCTGCCAAAATCTATCATGGGGTTTGTGGGGCCAAAAAGCATGATCTCGGTTTTACTCTCATTTAATTTTAAAACATTTTGTGCTAACCACGCTTTGACATCGTTTAAACAGTCAAATAGAAGTGTTAGGGAGCTGCCTTCATGCTTACTGAGTAAAATTGGAAGTCATCAGCATAAAAATGATAGGAGAGGCCATGTTTTTTAAAAATTAGTCCCAGTGGAAGAAGGTAAATCGCAAATAGAATGGGACCAAGAATTGATCCCTGAGGGACCCCACAGTTAAAGGAGAACTCCGGCGAACAATGAACCTTTGGTCTAATAAAACATTGGTACATAGTCAATCATTCTCTGAGTTTTGTTTTCATGATAATCGAATGTAAAGAGTTTTATCTCTAAAAACTGTTTAGCGTATAATGCTAGAAATGGGGGCATTGACAAAGTAAAAAGAAATCGCTACTTTATACCACTAACAAGGCTCAAAATAGGCCCACACTAACACAGAAACATACTGAGGGTCCCTACATGCAAAACGAAGCATTGAGAACTTTGTAAGTGTACGGACCGTTTAATAAGAAGATACTTTATGAAGACAGTTCACTTCGTGTATACAGACAGGAGCCATCTTAAAAAATAGTCTCGATAAGTCGATCCCCGAACGCGGTTAATACAGTTCAGAAGTTCGCTGAACTTCATACAGTTTAGATCACTCAGCACGTCGTTCGGGGATCAACTTATCGAGACTATTTTTTAAAATGGCTCCTGTCTGTATACACGAAGTGAACTGTCTTCATAAAGTATCTTCTTATTAAACTGTCTGTACACTTACAAAGGTTCTCAATGCTTCGTTTTGCATGTATGGAGCCTCATTATGTTACTGGGTTAGTGTGGGGCTATTTTGAGCCTTGTTAGTGGTATAAACTAGCGATTTATTTTACTTAGTCATTGCCCCCATTACTAGCATTATACGCTAAACAGTTTTTAGAGATAAAACCCTTTACATTCGATTATCATGAAAACAAATCTCAGAGAACGGTTGACTATGTACCGATGTTTTATTAGACCAAAGGTTAATTGTTCGCCGGAGTTCTCCTTTAAGAGGCATATTAGATGAGATAAAGTCGCCCGTTTTAACAGAGTAGCATCTCTCAGAAAAATAAGACTGAAACCATTTTAGGGCAGTTCCCCTGATTCCCACACAGCTTTCCATACGAGATAAAAGAATTGTGTGATCAACTGTGTCAAAAGCAGCAGTGAGATCTAAAAGCACTAAAATGGCTGAATCACCAGAATCTGTCACAAAAAACAGGTCATTTAAAACCTTTAAAAGTGCAGACTCAGTGCTATGAAATGCTTTAAAACCTGACTGAAAAATATCAAGAGTGCCATGTGCTTCCACTGACAGGGGCGGAGCAGGTGGGAGAGGGGACCAGGGTGCAGCTGAGGGACCAACGAGACAGGGTGCTGACGAGGGACCAAGGGACCATGGTGAGAACACATGCTCAGGTGACCAAGGTGACCACAGGGGCACAGAGGGACACGGTGAGGACAGAGGGAGTGAGAGCTGACGGGTGACTGGAGGGAGTGAGGAGTCCGACTGAACCGGGGGGTGACATGACGAGGCGGAGGATGGAAGTCCGGAGGTGAGGGAAGGACGACGAGGGACCACAGGGAATCCGGAGGGACGAGATTTATTAATTGTATAAATCTATTCTCTAAAGCTTCAGGACTTAATCTAAACTTAAGTAAATGTGAGTTAATGTCTATTAAAGATTGCACAACACCCTCCTTTTATAATATTCCAGTTAAATCTGTAGTTACTTATTTAGGCATTGTGATCACTAAAGATCAAGTTAACAGATGTACCTTGAATTTTGACCCTGTTATAGTAAAAGCCTAGCCTGACTTCGTCATACTCATATTCAAGAAAGAATATGAGTCTGAAACTCCTCCATTGGGCTTTGATTATGAGGCGTGTCGTAACCGAACCAGGAAAAAAAAACCCTCTGCACTCAATTGGATAGTCGGTAGACCTACAACCAATCAGAGCAATGCATAAGTCAACTCCTTTGCATAGCTCAGTTTTCAAATACAGAACGTAGCCTACTTTATTTATTTTAGAAGTTAAATAACGAGTGTTACTTCTTTTACTTACTTCTCCATGAGTGCCACCAAAGGAGAAACCACAACGACCACAGGCTTTTCATTACGTCCCATCTTCTTAACGACCGTCAGAGCCAGCTGATAAGTTACACTTTTCCCGAATCATGTAGGAAGGACGCCAAAAATATCTTTCCGATCCACAAATGCCTTGATTGCAGTTCTCTGTTTGTCTATTAAAATGAATGCACTGTCGATTTATTTTACAAAAGACGCGACAGCGGAATCTATACATCTCAATTCTCCAGCTGCAGTCATCTCTGAGGTAGTCTCAGCCTCAGACCAGTGTTGTAGTCGAGACCACCTCACTCGAGTCCGAGTCCAGACCGAGACCAGAGAGAGTCGAGTCCGAGTCAAGACCGAGTCCATAGAGAGTCGAGTCCGAGTCGAGTCCGAGACCAGAGACGGTCGAGTCCGAGTCGAGACCGAGACCACTGAGGGTTGATTACCTAATTTACTTTTATTTACTTAGAGAAATCCTTTTTATTTTTATTTTTTTTATTTTTACTGAATTTACTTGATCAGTTTAGGGTAAAAAGGCCACATAGTAGGTGGTGTTAAAAGTAATTTTATTACAATTTGTCATGCGCAGTTGCGCACTAGAAAATCACCAATCACTGGATGTGTCAATCAATTTAAAGAAATATTTTATTAACATTAGGGCTGTCGCGGTAATGGAATTTCCCTTGCGGTAATATTGAGTGGCTCAATCGCGCGATATGCGGTATTACCGCCATTTATTTATTTAATTTATATGTTTTTGTTGCTATATAAATAAAGTTTACGATGTGGACAAAAACGAGGACATTTTCAGTAAGCATTGTAACCGAAACTAAACAGCGTCTACAGTATATGCGCATTGAAAAACTTTCACTCAGCGCGCATATTGTTATGACAACGGACTTTGAGCGAGTCATTGAACCGTTCATTCAACGAACACGTTTAAAAAAGCTGATTCATTAAAAGAGATGTAAAGAAACAATATGTTAATTATTTCTAACATTGATGTTCAACTTTTCGAGGCTCAGCTGAGCAGCAATGCGTCGCATAGGCAACGCTGAAGCTGATGCTTCACTTATTAGAGACCCATTGATTCAATGCGTGACTCACTGATTTTATTTCGGCTCCTTGTGCTGTGGGATGTTGAACAGCGCTGCTGACGCGCATTTATGGGAAAATACACGTGAAGAGAACGTTAAAATGATGATGCAACAAATATTTCGCTTCCCTTTGATACGACAAGCTTTTCACGACTTCAAAGACAGAGGTAATTGCACGCGCTCTGCCGATCTCTCTCATTCACTATCTGTGTGAAGCCTATACACATCACCATGATAAACAGTCTTGTTATCATTATGAACTGGTTTAACATTCAATACACATGCATTACGTTCAAAACAAGAAGGGTATAGCCTTATTAAAAAAAAATTGAATATCGCGGTTGCTGCGGTTACGTGCAATCCTGCGGTCTTGTCAGAAGCGCGGTATAGCTACTACAATATTGCGGTTACCGCGACAGCCCTAATTAACATATATTAATAATCATGAAAAATATTTTGAATTGAACTCGAGTGGACTCGGGAATAAGTCCGAGTCCTAAAAAAAAAAATGTTCGAGGCCGAGTCAATTCCGAGTCCAAATGCACACGAGTCCATGACAAGACCAAGACCATTAAAATATGGTCTCGAGACCGAGTCCGAGACGAGTCCGAGTCTCGAGTACTTCAACACTGCCTCAGACGTCACGCTCAAGGAACGTTGGCTAAACATCTGATGCATATGGTAAACTTAACTGGAAACACTTCAAGAATGTCGAAGTCATCATCTGATTGGTTGAATTTTATCGGATTTCCGGGGGGCGTCAGTGTCGTGTTTATTTTCGGTCCGCCGGGAAACAAAGCGCAGACGTGTGATTGCGGAGAAAAACTGTTGTGTTTATATGAGTGACAATGAGCATTTATCAAGATCAGCTAAATGTAGTTGTCCCCTCCTATCTATTATGGAAGAAGTGAAGTACTTAATTGCGAAGGGGATATCAGCCGCGTTTGTGGGCAAACATGAAACAACAGACGCTGACATCGCAGCTGGCCGATTCAGTATTCACATATAGGGCGCACACTGGATTATAAAGCGCATAAGAAACGTGACGCTGAACGAAACGAACTGTAATTGGTTGTTTGACATGTCGGTCAAACGGCCTTATGGGCGGGCCTTGGCCAAAGAAAGCTGCTATGAATTCCAGACCTTCAGCCGTCAGTCTGAAGGTCTGGCTACGCGAGACTATCTCTGAGGGAAACCAGTTAGCGCTCTTTGATAACGTGAAGATTACGTTCCCTGCAGATCATCTGTCCATCATCGTATAAAGCCCGCCCTGGCAATTTAATTGGCCCGTTCATTTTTTGCCTGATCATAATTACTCCTCAATGGATCGAGTCCAGACCGAACTTCCCGACCAAAAAATATTGTGGGCGGAGTTCGGGCTGGCATCCAGGCTAGTAAAAGCCCAAAGAAGATTTAATCTATGGTTGCAGAGAGACTTGACCTTGAGAGGCAGAGCACTGCTTGCTAAGGCGGAGGGCATTTCCAGGTTAACATACCCTGCACTCTCTCTAAATGTGGACAACAAAATGTGTAGGTCAGTTGATAAAATTCTCTTCAATTTAATTTGGAAGAACAAAATACTTTATGTTAAGAAGTCAGTAATCATGAATGCGTATGATAAAGGCAGTTTAAATTTTTTGGATTTCTCATGTCTGAACAACACTTTTAAAATTAACTGGCTTAGACAGTTTTTATGTAATCCAAATTCAATCTGGAACTTTATCCCTAATTACTATTTTTCGAAATTAGGTGGTCTCCCTTTCTTATTGGTCTACAATTATAATATTGCTAGAGTCCCTTACAACTTATCAAAGTTCCATAAGCAAGCATTACTCGCATGGTCTTTTATCTTTAAACACAATTTTTCCCCTCACAGTAACTTCATTTGGAACAATCAAAATATTGTATATAAGAAGAAATCTTTGTTTTTTAGTAATTGGTTTGAGAAAAATGTGTTGACTGTCCCCTTTCGTAGTCACTTCGAGTTATGTCAGAAGTGACGGAGAATGGGGGTTTCGCCTAGAAAGCCAATCCTCTTCGAGTATTAAAAAACGAGCCAATGGCAAAGAAATGCCATGGGTCTGCGGAATTTGCATAGCGTATGTCTGCCTCACGAGTATAAAAGGAGGAAGCGGACGCCACCGCACTATGTTTTCGCTTCGGAGCCAAGAGAACTTCTTCACTCCACAAGCCACACAATCTGAGTTTACTATTGTGACTCACCTCTTCGAAACGAGCGAACTCTCTGGTGTTGGTGTGACGGCGGTACCCAGCGAGTTTCACATTGCCTGCGATCTGAGCAGTGGTCTGCCAGCGTGTGTGTCTCTCCCTGGTCGCTTCAACATCCGCGGAGTTTTCTCCTCTCACTGAAAGAGTGTGCACGCTGCACGTCTTTTTAAAGACGATTTGCCCGTGTATTCCTGAGTGCGGTATTCTGATAGTCAGCTGATGGGCGTGAGCGCTGTTTGACGTGTTTGGGCTTTGATCACGCTCAGACAGCGCTCGTGGGTGTGTCACGTTCTCTCAGTGGGGACGTGATCATCGCAATGTACGGTTGAGACTCCGTGAGCTCAATAGAGTGAGAGTCCCCTCATCCACTACCCAAACTATTTTCTCCACGTGAGCTAATACTTCGGCTAGTGGCCAGGGTGACCAAAAGACGTCAGTTCTGGAACTAACCGACGAAAATTCCTCGGTCCACACCCCGTCTTTCACGTTGCAACCCACGTGGTCCAGAGTGAGTGGGCGGGGCCCGCCCGCGGGCCCGCTGTCTCATTCGGTCCCCCAGCTGATGAAATCATGTTTATCGCCGCATCACAAGGTGAGCTGGAGTCCTCTGGAGATGGCTCGTCTGTGGCAAGCCATCTGCCACCACTGGAGTTAAGTTTCTGCCACCTGCGGGTTGGTGCTCCAGTGATCTCCAAATGTAGTTCCTAATACGGCCATATGTGTATTTGTAAGTCCTCCTTCATTAGGCATCTGGTAGCATGTCCCTCCCAGGATATGGTTCCCAGTGTACCTTGGTATTCCTGTGTCAAAGTAGGATCCCTGGTTATAAGCTATTTCAGGGGTCCAGACTTTAGCAGGGCACTGGAAGACGGCTATGAAGATAGCTTGATGGCACAGACCCCCATCCGTCACTTCTGACGTAACTCGAAGTGACTACGAAAGGGAACGTCTCGGTTACGGATGTAACCCTCGTTCCCTGAGTAGGGAACGGAGACGTTACGTCTCCCTGCCACTTCCGCTGTACCGCTGGGTAGACGCCTGAGTTCAGTCTCGGCTCCTCAGCGAAGACATACTGCGGTGGCGTCCGCTTCCTCCTTTTATACTCACGGGGTGAGGCGGAGATACGCTATGCAAATTCCGCAGACCCATGGCATTTCTTTGCCATTGGCTCGTTTTTTAATACTCGAAGAGGATTGGCTTTCTAGGCGAAACCCCCATTCTCCGTCACTTCTGGCGTAACGTCTCCGTTCCCTACTCAGGGAACGAGGGTTACATCCGTAACCGAGACGTTTCCCAGTTACTGAATTCTGAAGGATTTATTTTAAATTATGAAGAGTTTTTATGTAAATTCAATTTCCCAGTAATTCCCAAGGAATTTTCCATTGTAATGGACGTGATTCCTAACGGAGTAGTTATGCTTCTAAATGACTCTGATAGATTATCTGACACTTTTCCTCAGTTAGACCCATTTGAACACCCAATAGAAAAATTATGTTTTCTGTCAAATAAATCATCACTTAATATTAGAATTAGATCACTCTTTCAAAAAGAGCTTGTAACAATTCCATATGGCTTCATATTGGATGAATTTATTTGATTATTGATTGGAAAAAAGTATGGACTCTGCCTTTGAAATATATAATAACTAACAAGATTAGAGAAATTTCATTTAAATTATTACACAAGTGTTACCCTGCTAAAGCTTTTTTGAAAAGATTTAAGTCAGATCTAGACACTAAGTTTTCTTTTTGTGGCGCACCTGATGAGACTGCTCTCATATTCTGGGACTGTCCTCACACAGTTATTTTTGGGTTGAATTTTTTAATTTTATTAAACACAATGTGCTTCCGGGTTTTTCCTTGCTCTTTAATGATGTACTGTTTGGCTTCTTTAATATAGAAAAAGCTCAATTTAATGAGTAGTATTAATTTGTTGTTATTCCTTACAAAATTTCACATTCACCGTAGTAAATTTACGCAGCAGAATCCCTTACTCATTGTTTGGTTCAGCAATACATCCAAAGTATCTCATCATCCACGAATCTTAAAGCTCTTAAGACCATAAACTTGTTTGAACTTTTTAATTTAATTTAGTATTAGTGCATTCTGTTCTGTTTTTTTTTATTATTTTTTTTATGTAGGCTATAGTATGTGTATACAGGCTCTGCATATGTGCTGTATTGTTTTCATTATTTCTCCTATGTGCAATTTGTATATTGTTGTAATCTAATTGTATTTTTGATACCTTGGCATTAATAAAAAAAAAAAGACCGGAAAAACGGAAGTTCAAAGACAATATTCTAAAGATGACGCCGCCCACGTTTCTCTGGTGCATAAATACATCTGTGAGAAGTATAGTGCTGTGATAAAGGATACACTTGTTTTGATGAAATGTTAAAGGAAAAAAAATATTTAAATGAAACTTATAAATAGCCAATCTTATCTGAAAGGTGAAATTTCTCATGTCAAAATGACTCGAGCTACAACGTGTCCTCCTCCCCCCAAAATAGCATCCAGTAACCAAGGCGTGGTGATGTCTACGTTGTCTACATGTGCTACAAACCACAGGGAAAATACGTACACTCAAGCTGTCAGTCAAACAGTGCTCCGCCTTCTCTAACGTTCGATTGGACATTACCTCAAGCGTGCTGAAAATGATTGGTCAACACCGCTGCCTGTCAGTTTTCAAGGGTTTCTCTGCTTCCTTGCCGCTGAGCGAATCGATGTTTTGAAGGGGAAATGGGTTCAGATTTCTTGATTGGTACGAAAGAGGGAAGTAAATAATTTAAATGTCTCTGGTTTCTGGCAATTTACATTTGGCGACCATCGCCCAGCGTTTATACCGCATCCTTGAAAATGTTCGACTGGATAAACCGCCTGGATTCGTAAGACTTTAAGTTTGAATCTTGTCCCCTCCTGTCTTTGTTAACGTGCAGTAGTCGCACAGGGGACGTCCGTAATAAAGTAGAGAGTAAATGACAGTCCCGTTGACATGAATCGCTTAACATTTTAATGACAAGGCTGTTTACTAGTTTAGTCTATTGTTCTGGTACATTTCTGTTTGCCAAGCGATGGAAAGCAGAGGGTCACAGTCTGGTTTGTGCGAACAAAGGATATGTTAACTTGACCAAAACAGATCAATGTGTATGTTATCGATAGCGCGTTTTCCAAAAGCGGAAATTCTGGACTTGAAATCTAGAAGTGGCCATTAATGTGGCTAGAGTTATATTAGTCATATACGGAAGAAGATGGCATCAACTAAAGGCAAAGCTGGAATAAATAATGAAAGCAGTTCTGGTCGGGATAGTGGCAGGACAGACGCAGGCAGTCCCACGATATCCGCAGGGGCCGCATCCCTCACCACCAACAGGACCTACACACTTGATGACCTGGACACCATTGCCACTGTTGGTAAGTTGGTTTTCTGGATCAGAATAAACACGTTTTAGTCAACTCGTAATGTACTCCAAAATGTTTTCATATTCTCTAAAATGTGTTCACCCATGTTTGTCCGACAAGTGATTTATTGGTTTAGCCTTTCAATGTTTTGCTTCTTATCCAAGCTTACCACTTTACAAAGAGACAAACCAGAGCGTTGTAGCAGTTATATTAACTTACCCTGGGAATTCCAATGGGAATGCATGAACTAATGGGTTGTCAAGTACACCTGCATCCTTTATAGAGCAAGACCTAAATATTGTTTAAAAAAATAAATATACATACACTTGTTACCTATATATTTTTAAGCTGATTTTATATTTACTAAAACTAACATTCGACTGGTTTTAACTGACATTTTGAAAGCGAGGCTCAGGTGGGAAATCCCTGAAGTAAAGACCATCATTTTCATGAGGGTGAAGAAACTGCTCAAGTAAAACTATGAAATGCATCAGGAGGAGTACAACGCCTCCATTTATATTTTAAAGGGTGGATGCCATTAACCTTTCACGAATGAACAACACCAGGAAGTTTTTTTTTTTTTTAAATAATAATAATAATGTTTTCAAAGTTGCATCAGCTGAAGGCTAGTTGCACCCATTTAAATGTCTGATAACATTTTTGGAAGTAAATCTTAATTTGCCATGATTCTTTTTTTTTTTTTTTTTTTTTTTAAGATAGTAGTTCAATGCTGTGAATATTAAAAATGAATAACACTTTTATTCTGCAAGGGTGCAAATAAATTGATTAATGACCTAAAATGCTGTCCTTTTAAAATTCTCTTCATCAAAATAGCCAAACAAAATCATATTTTTCACAAAAATATTAAGCAGCACAACTGTTTTCAACACAATAAAATTATTAAATGTTTCTTGAACACCAAATACACGATTTCTGAAGGATCACGAAACACTGAAGACAGGACTCCGAAGCACTGCTGAAAATTCCGGTTTGTCAGCCCATCACAGGAATAAATTACATTTTAAATGACATTAGAAAACATTTAACTTAGCAATTATTTTATTTGTAATATAGGTAATATTCTACAATACTACTTTTGTTACTCTATTTTTGATCAAATAAATGCAGCCTTGGTGAGAGACTTAAAAATCTTATGGACGCAAAACTTTTGAATGCTATATATATTGCAAACAGTCATTCACTGATCTCATTTCCCCATCCTTATTTTTATTCCAAAGTGGCCGATTACACTACATGACATAAACTGAAAGTCCATCCACTCAGCAGCGAGACATTTTTAGCCTGCATATTTATTTATATTTCACATACATCAGTGCAATGCTAATTATAAAATTAGTTTGTAATTTTCTACTACTAATTTGGAGTTTATGGTAATGCTTTTCTTGCTTTTAACCCAATAAGAATACGTAATACCTTTTTTTGTTCTTCCTCTCACTTCTGCCCCTGAAGACCTCACTATCTTAGTTCACTCACACCTCTAACACGTTTTAATTAGTTTCATTACACACCTTCTCTTCTACTCGCACATTTGGAAGGGAAAAGTAATTTAAAAATGTACTGCGCACAAAAATGGAACAAGGCCTGTCTGACAAGGAGTAAATATCATGTGACCAAATTGTATCTGTTGAAAGGAGGCTCAGTTTCTAAACAAGCCCTCCTATTTATATTGAAATGCATAGCAAGAACATGTTACCTCCTATCTGAGCACCACAAACTTTCTCTTTCTCATTAGTGCCATGTGAGTTCAGGCAGAAACTGGCAGGATTATTACTCAATTATAGAACAGACATCATAAGAGAACATTCTAGTCTAACTCCACCAGTGATGTTTAGCCATATAGGTGAGTAACAGTGCTTGAATAATAATTAATTAATTATCGAGTTATGGTCATTGGCATAGTGGCTATTTGTCCTGCCGCTCTTTTTAAGGCCTGATGTTTTAGTTATTAGTAGTTGTGGTCACGATATCTATCTTTTTTACCTGGCAATGTGAAACTGAAAGGACAACTCCTTGTTTAAGGGCCTCAGGGCGAGGAGGAGAACAGTTCACATTTAGAAAATAACCAGGTCAGGTCAGAATTTGTACACAAGTATGTTGCACGTTTCAGCAGGTTTTGTTATTTTCACACATTAAATGCCTCAAATCCATGTTCAATAGAAGTTGTCTGATGATGCATCAATAAAAGTAAAAAAAAAATAAAATAAAAATTGCAACCAATTTTTACAAGAACTCTCTTGCACGTGCCCGAACACAAGAACAAGCACCACCGGCCACACTTTCAACACACCATAGAAAGCATCACACAACATGCTGGAAACTCATGACTCCCACGGCTACTTTTATCAGCTTGATGTTGAACTAATGCTCCATGCTCGTACCATGATAACGTTACATTTGTGGTGGTATCTAGCATAAGGCATTTCACTAACTATTCGTTTATCTTTCGCAATCAGCAATGTCAACATAGGTGAATGTATAATATGATAACGAAAACGGTTAGTGAACTAGACTGAACAATTTCAGTGTAACAGTAAGATCGTAGGAAGTAACATCACTGCACTGAACGTGTCTGGAAATGTATATTTTAAACAATATGATAGTAGTGGGATGAGTGACATTGGACAGTAGATCTAGTACATAAAATAAGTTGCATCCTAAAGCACCTACTTTTTGTTATCCTGGAACAGTCTTTTGTATTTATTTAATTGTCGTATATGTCGTAGTTTGCTATTTCATTACAGTTTACCATTATTTCAACATATCTCAAAACTTAATCACAATAAAAATAGCGGAGGTCTCTTCATAATTCCAACGCTCTGTGCCGACGTTGATCTGTGTTTTTCGTCATAAGTTGATCTGATTCTCGTTTGGCCTGACAAGCTTCAACAGATACATTTTTGTTTTGTTTTGTTTGTGTTGTTCAAGGGCCCGTTTCAATAAGGAGGTTCAACCAAGCTTGAACTCTTTGAGTTGACTTACCCTGAGATGGGAAACTCTGAGTTTTCGGTTACAGAACAGCTGAAAGGAGTTGGTTCAATCAACTCTGAGTTGACTGACTCTGAGTTAAGCGCGTGCACCACAACTATAAAAAGCCATTATCAATGGAGCGCACCATGGCAACAGCGCCAGACAAAAATAGGTGTTGGGTGTAATTAATTTCCAAGTAATCTAAATATTGTAATTTAATTAAAGGGATTACTCTTAATTCTTCTGTAATTTAAAATAGAATATGATGCAATTACATTAAATAGGCTACTGCATAAACTATAGACCAATTCAGTATAAAACAATAGTGGATTTAACATACATTTTTAAAAGGTATATTTTTTATGTAACCTTCTCCCTCTACACACTTTGATCAATTCAAGAATAATTCATGCAATTGTATATTGTTAATTTGAAAGCATTAAAAGTGCAGTTTCTTGTCTCTCCTCCTTGTATTAATCAAGTGGTTGAGGTTGATATAGGATTTAGTAATATGTAGACCAACATTTTCTAGAGATGGTAATTATTACATTAATCTAACTACACCGTTGAAGATGTCATTTGTTGTTAATAATTCATAACTATTTTAGAGTAACTTACTGTATAATATCAGAGGTGAAACTGGAAGAATGTTATTAGTAAGTAGGCTAGTATTACTTTGATAAATTTTTGCTTAAGTAAAAGTAAAAATACGAGTCTAAAAATCTACTCAAGTAAAAAGTAGTTAATTTAAAACATGAGTAAAAGTTGCTGAGTAACTTGTTTAACAGCGGGGGTGGGGGACTCCCCCATGTAGGAAGATTTTCACAGTATGAAAACCGTCTCAGAAAATATCACGGTTAAAGGAGAACTCCGGCGCAAAATGAACCTTTGGTCTAATTACACATTGTTAGTCAACCGTTATCTGTTGAAAACTGTAGGCTTAGCTGTAGTAACTAATAGTACTGACAGTCACTCGCGATTGAGCGGTGAATGCGAATGTGCTCGGGGAGTGTGTGTGGAGAGGGGGAGATCAGACTCTGTGCTTCATCAAATAGGGGGGTGTCCAGCAGCTCATGGGCTCCAGTGCGTCATCGAGCCCTGTTTTAGCCCCGCCTAATTAATCCGTAAAATTGCAATGGTGAAAAACTGTTTAACGGTCTAACTCCACATTTCAGTACTTCACAGTTCACAGTCTTTGTAATATGTTTTAGCAATACATATGTAACATTTATAATGTGTTTAGAACTTTTTTGTAGAATTGCCTTTACAGGGACTTTAATTTCCCGGTTCAGAACGTCTGCATTTGTTAGTTTCAGCAGTGTATAGTGTAAATGTAAAAATTGGATATGGGTCACTTTTAAAAGATGATGTAAGCAGGTCGTCAAAAAAATCAGATATAGTCAGAAAATCGGATCGGAGCATCAAGACCTGCAGTGTAAATGCAGCCTTATTGTTTTTCTCAATATAAATGTGAAACAATTTAAACACGATAATCATATGCTGCCTCGAGTGTTTGTGTACGTCCTCTACGATATCTGGCGCAATCTGCTTTATTAGGCTTTTTTTTCTGTTCACGCTGCTTGAGCATGCTTTTATTAATGCTTTTGTTTTTTTTATTTATTGTTTACACATAGGCCAACTGTTTAATGTTTTCGACAACTGTGTAATTTTTTCAAAACACTGCTATTTAAAACACACGTCAATAACGTGTGATATAAATAGCAGCGTTTTGATGCAAAAGCCGCACGTTTCTGATGCGGTTTACCGTGACCACAAAGCACAACACAAAGCATACATATGGTAAATCTTGCATCAGGTGCACCTGTTTTTGCTGTCGAAAAGCACGCTTTTGATTGGTCAGTGTGCAATCAGACTCCCGACCAGGCGTTTCTGAGTACTTTGGCTTGCCATAAATATATGGAAGGCCAAAAACATGTGAATTTTAACACGTCTTTCAAGCATATTTCACACATGAAATACATGTGACAAAGTAATAATAAGGGTGTTATAAGCTCTCATTCTAATCCTGAAAGGCTTAAATACTTATATATAAAGCCTTAAATAACATATTTATATACTTTAAGTGATTAAATTCCTTTAAGTTGATAATATCACCTGTATACCGAAATTACGGTTTGTCTGAGTGCTCCATTTCAGAACAAAAAAGTTTGAATGCCCCCAAGCTTGCAATAGCTGTAACAAAAGCTCATATTGTTTTCCAAAGACCGATATTGATTACAGTGGTCTGTATCTTAAAGGGATACTCCACTTTTTTTGGAAATAGACTCATTTTACAACTCCACCAGAGTTAAAGGTCCCCTGACATGTTTTTTTTTTTTATTATTATTTTATGTTTCCTGGGTTGCCCTTATAATGTTAGTATGTTTTTTAGATCAAAAATTTTCATAATTTAGAAATAAAAGGCATTTTTCCTAGCCTGATTTTAGCCTCTGCTTAGAACGCTCTGTTAGAAGGGGCGTGCTTTCACCAATGCAGACACGATGATGTACATACAGTTAGAGCTTCGTTGTGCAGTGTAACGCAGTTTCTGTTCTCTCTAAAGCCCGAAACTCGTCCGCTCTCGTCGAGGTAAAAAGCTGCACTTGAACTCACCGAGATGTGTGTTCTGCACCTGCGTTTTATAAGCCAACTGTCTATTTCTGCAGATATATTAGTCTATATTCGTCATTCAAAAAGGAAAACCGACAGATACACTGCAGGCTGCAGATACACATAACGTAAACAAAGCAGTGCGTGCTTACCGTCCTGCTAAACACTTTCTTTAAATAAGATTATTTTCATCCTACTCAAAGAAACGATGTGAAGTTGCAGACTGATCTCATAAAGTAGCGTATATAAATATATGACTTACCTCAACCCCGTCCCTAAACTTAACCGTCATTGGGTTAATGGCATTTATGACTGGAGATTTGACTGCGTGGACAGACACGCGGAATGACGCGGACGTTAATGGCGTAGGCATACACGCATACACGCGGATACACGCAGATAGTTCAAAATGCGTAGAGATGACACGCCACCTGACTCGAAAGTGGCGTGTACGTTTACGCAAAAGTAATGATGTCATGTTGGAAGTTGATAATAGTCTGGCTTGACTTACTGATGCATAAACAGTATCGAACGATTTTGAGAGAAAGATTAACTTACCTGTCTACTGCCCGTTTGGATACAAAACTTTGGGAGTTGAGTCGGCGCATTTCCAGAGAAAATAAAATTAACCCATTGTTTCTTCAGAGGTGCGGATGAAGGGACTAAAAAACACTTTTGTGTTCATTTGTACATCTGAACACTGAGCAACTACCATGCTTGGCTTGTTTGCAAACCTTGATATCTCTCGAGGAAAAACTCAAATCTCAAAGTTATTTCTCTAGGAAAAAATAAAATTACGCATGCGTGTGTTCGTACTCCCTGTTCCTAGCTCATTTTCTCATCGTCGGGCCAAATTCTCTGGGCGGGCAAAGCAGAGAAAGGGGAGTAACCTTTCCCCTATATGACGTTATATAGAGGGAGATTCTAGATCAGCGCGTCTGAGATGCAGACGGATGCAGAGGAGAGAAAAATAGCCAAAGCTCAGTTTACACCGATTGAAAATTCTAGACACGAGGGGACCAAATACAGTTTAGGGGAACTCATATTAATGTTAAAGAACGTCAGAAAATTAAAATTTCATGTCAGGGGACCTTTAAACAGTTGAGTTTTACTGTTTTTGAATCCATTCAGCCGATTTTCTGATATTTAGAAGAATATCTGTAACCAGACAGGTTCTGGTCTCATTGACTACCATAGTATCCTACTTTGGGAAAATTTTGAGAATTTTGAGAGGCGATCTCCTATATAAAAATGGGGGGGATGCAAAGTGTATACTATAGCATTAGGCCCAGCATAAATAATCCAATTTGCAGAGCTTTTTGTGGGATGGTAGAGATTTATGGGCTGTGACGAATGGTTCAAGCTGAATGGGTGGATCTGAATGCTCTTATCGTTAAATTGTCATTAAAATAATAAGGAAATTATCGTCAGAACTCACTTTTTGCTCTAATTTGATTTATGGTAGAAAAGAGACTGAATCTGGACAATATGACACAAGTGTTCTTTTGTTAAGTAATGGCAAATACAGCTTGGAACATTTTCTAGTTTAAGGCATTTGATATCACAGGTTAAATGTAGCTCAGTGAAGGTTATCTTTGCCCAAACCAAATACAGTCAGACAGTGTAAAGACAGTCAGACAGTGTAAAGTCAGATGTAATGCCAGACACTGACAGACTATTTCTAAAATATGTGTTTCATAGTGAAGGTCAAGGCTGAAATTGTGCTTTACTGAGACTTACTTTTATAAAAAAAAAAAAACATTTTAAAGCCAGTTCAAAGTGTAAACGTCAAAGAAAAAAATGGTTTATCAAGAAAATCTAATACCTCACATCAACTAATCCATTAATGATGCCTTCAATTAGGTATTAATTAATGATTTAAAATAAGGTTTAGTGTCTCATAATCATGATAATGGCCAGATAAGGGTTAAGGTTGGATAAAATTCCCATGTCCAGAAAAAGAGGTATCCGCCACCCGAAACAAAAGTGATCTGCCTAATTAGGAAACTGGAAATATAAATATTTATTAAACTGATTGTTTGAACCTGTTTTTTTTATTATTAGGAACCAAAACTTGGAAATACATTAGCATTTTTGCACTTGCAGTTCTCTCTTAATTAGTTTTTTCAATGGGTTTTTGGTAAAGTCGGAAGCTAAAGCAGTCGTTTCTTATTGTGTCGTATAGTAAGACAACTTCTCGAACAAGAAAAAATGTAGGGCAGAATTTAATTTTGTCCATTGGGATTGCATTGGATCGCTGAATCGTTGTCTATTGCTGTGATCTAGTGTGAGTGAAGGGTTGTCATGCTCTTGCGCCCGTGAACACGTCATCAGAGAATTGGAGGGAGGAATTATTTTGATTAAAGATTACGAGGGCAAATTAATTTTAAAAGATATGATTATGTGCACAGATAAATGCTTTATAATGAATTATCTAATATTTTAAAACAAAAATTATGGTGACTTTAAAGTAGTCATGAAATCAAATTTTACCAATTGTATTTTGTATGTAATATTGTATTGTTTATTATAAATGATTTATCTGTGCACTTCATTATTATTATTATTTTTTTGAAAGCATGTACCCTTATAATCTTTAATCAAATAAGTTAACCTTCAACGACTTCTCCTCCGCTCAAAAACTATTACTAGAGGGCATGGCTATTGGGGTCTGTCTAGTTTCTGGCCTGCCTCTCAGAAACCTGTCAGTGTCACTGACAGCCTGCAAATATGGTGTTTAGGTGCAATTTTGGTTGGGCTCCTCACGTCCTCTTTCCTATCCCTAAACAACCTTGTCTGTGTGCCCGCTGGCTTGAATTCCTGCATTTTCGAAGAAGGAGAATAATGGCGAGTTTGCGTCTGTGTGGAAGGCATTTCACTGAAGAATGTTTTCATCTTGGTTCGTGAGACGCTCATATAAATATGTATTCCTTTGGTAAAATTTGGCTGCTCGTCTTCGTTCTCATTGTTGGGTTATTCAAATAAAAATTATTTATGGGAGGGTAACGGTGGTGAGTCCGGTGGAGAGAAACACCCAACCTCCAAAGAACCAATCAATATCCGAAGGACTTAATCAAGCCCCGCCCTACATTTTTTTTTTTTTTTTCTAATTTCAGAAGCCACTTCACTCGGATACACATCACAATAAGCAAAAAAGGACAATCTCATCTTCTGTTTCACGACGACTAAGCTTTTATGTGGTTGCTAACAAGTGGCTTAAAGGATTAGTTCACTTTTGAAAACACTTTTGCTGATAATTTTCTTTACCCCCATGTCATCCAAGATGTCCATGTCTTTCTTTCCTCAGTCGAAAAGAAATTTAGGTTTTTGATGAAAACATTCCAGGATTTTTCTCCATATAATGGACTTCAATGGGAACCGGATGGTTCAGGTCCAAAAGATAGTGTTAATAACAGTTTCAGATGCAGCTTCAAATGTCTTTAAACGACACCAGACGATGAATAAGGGTCTTATCATGCGAAACGATCGGTTATTTCAAAGCTTATTCCAAAAATGTAACTTTTCTAAGGACAAATGCTAGCCTTTCTCCATTCTGTGAGGCGCGTTTGCAACGTCACGTAATACGTAATTACGTTCAAAAGGTCACGGGCGACGTAGCCAGAAGTACAGAGTCAGAGTGTTTACAAGTTGAACGCATAGGTTGAACGTGAAAACTAACTCAAACGCCGTTTACAAAAAAGGAATTAAAAGGTAAAACAACGATGTCGGACGATTTTGATTCTGTACTTCTGGCTACGTCGCCCGTTACCTTGTGAACGTAATTACGTATTACGTGACGTTACAAACGCGCCTCACAGAATAGAGCTAGGCTAGCATTTGTCCTTAGAAAAGTTACATTTTTGGAATAAGCTTTGAAATAACCGATCGTTTCGCATGATAAGACCCTTATTCATCGTCTGGTGTCGTTTAAAGACATTTGAAGCTGCATCTGTATTTCAATGTCTTCAAAATTCAGTTCTTCAAAATTTTAGTCTTAAAAGTTGTTAATTTGTGAAGATTATTGAATTGAATTTATTTTAGGATAACTCCTTGAGA
>NW_024121555.1:1328236-1379223 GCF_016745375.1 Pimephales promelas
CACAAGTTACTAAAGTTACTCACTTTCGGACATGCCTGACAGTCCCTCCGTATAGAAATAAATCAATATCCTGAATTATATTTTACTCCAGTAACTCCAACAGTTCACTGAACCGATGTTGGTGCCACTGTTGAGAGAAGTGATGAGCACGAGCAGCTGATACTGCGCATAGTGCATACCGAATGCACAGGGACAGCGGTTCTCGAATCACTAGTATAGAACCGAGAACTGTTTAGACTGAGCTTGTGTGTTATCTTCGTGCCAGTTATTCAGCCAATAATGTGTAGGGCTGTATATTTAATCAAAAATTGTGTCTAGTACTATATCAATACAAATGTTTAATTGACATCTTTTTTCAAACGACCCGACCGACCGCGACCCGAATATCATTAAAAACATTTTTGGATGACCCGTAACTGCGGGTAACCGCGGGTGACCGCAGGCACCCGCTCATTTCGGATCAACCCGCGCATCACTGGCGTAGGCATACACGCATACACGCGGATACACGCAGATAGTTCAAAATGCGTAGAGATGACACGCCACCTGACTCGAAAGTGGCGTGTATGTTTACACAAAAGTAATGATGTCATGTTGGAAGTTGATAATAGTCTGGCTTGACTTACTGATGCATAAACAGTATCGAACGATTTTGAGAGAAAGATTAACTTACCTGTCTACTGCAGCCCGTTTGGATACAAAACTTTGGGAGTTGAGTCGGCGCATTTCCAGAGAAAATAAAATTAACCCATTGTTTCTTCAGAGGTGCGGATGAAGGGACTAAAAAACACTTCTGTGTTCATTTGTACATCTGAACACTGAGCAACTACCATGCTTGGCTTGTTTGCAAACCTTGATATCTCTCGAGGAAAAACTCAAATCTCAAAGTTATTTCTCAAGGAAAAAATAAAATCACGTGAGCGTGTGTTCGTACTCCCTGTTCCTAGCTCATTTTCTCATCGTCGGGCCAAATTCTCTGGGCGGGCAAAGCAGAGAAAGGGGAGTAACCTTTCCCCTATATGACGTTATATAGAGGGAGATTCTAGATCAGCGCGTCTGAGATGCAGACGGATGCAGAGGAGAGAAAAATAGCCAAAGCTCAGTTTACACCGATTGAAAATTCTAGACACGAGGGGACCAAATACAGTCTAGGGGAACTCATATTAATGTTAAAGAACGTCAGAAAATTAAAATTTCATGTCAGGGGACCTTTAAACAGTTGAGTTTTACTGTTTTTGAATCCATTCAGCCGATTTTCTGATATTTAGAAGAATATCTGTAACCAGACAGGTTCTGGTCTCATTGACTACCATAGTATCCTACTTTGGGAAAATTTTGAGAATTTTGAGAGGCGATCTCCTATATAAAAATGGGGGGGATGCAAAGTGTATACTATAGCATTAGGCCCAGCATAAATAATCCAATTTGCAGAGCTTTTTGTGGGATGGTAGAGATTTATGGGCTGTGACAAATGGTTCAAGCTGAATGGGTGGATCGGAATGCTCTTATCGTTAAATTGTCATTAAAATAATAAGGAAATTATCGTCAGAACTCACTTTTTGCTCTAATTTGATTTATGATAGAAAAGAGACTGAATCTGGACAATATGACACAAGTGTTCTTTTGTTAAGTAATGGCAAATACAGCTTGGAACATTTTCTAGTGATTTTAAGGCATTTGATATCACAGGTTAAATGTAGCTCAGTGAAGGTTATCTTTGCCCAAACCAAATACAGTCAGACAGTGTAAAGACAGTCAGACAGTGTAAAGTCAGATGTAATGCCAGACACTGACAGACTATTTCTAAAATATGTGTTTCATAGTAAAGGTCAAGGCTGAAATTGTGCTTTACTGAGACTTACTTTTATAAAAAAAAAAAAAAAAGCCAGTTCAAAGTGTAAACGTCAAAGAAAAAATGTTTTATCAAGAAAATCTAATACCTCACATCAACTAATCCATTAATGATGCCTTCAATTAGGTATTAATTAATGATTTAAAATAAGGTTTAGTGTCTCATAATCATGATAATGGCCAGAAAAGGGTTAAGGTTGGATAAAATTCCCATGTCCAGAAAAAGAGGTATCCGCCACCCGAAACAAAAGTGATCTGCCTAATTAGGAAACTGGAAATATAAATATTTATTAAACTGATTGTTTGAACCTGTTTTTTTTTTATTATAGGAACCAAAACTTGGAAATACATTAGCATTTTTAAACTTGCAGTTCTCTCTTAATTAGTTTTTTCAATAGGTTTTTGGTAAAGTCGGAAGCCAAAGCAGTCGTTTCTTATTGTGTCGTATAGTAAGACAAGAAAAAACAACAAGAAAAAATGTAGGGCAGAATTTAAATTTGTCCATTGGGATTTGTATCGGATCACTGAATCGTTGTCTATTGCTGTGATCTAGTGTGAGTGACAGGTTGTCATGCTCTTGCGCCCGTGAACACGTCATCAGAGAATTGGAGGGAGGAATTATTTTGATTAATTATTAAAGATTACGAGGGCAAATGAATTTTAAAAGATATGATTATGTGCACAGATAAATGCTTTATAATGAATTATCTAATATTTCAAAACAAAAATTATGGTGACTTTAAAGTAGTCATGAAATCAAATTTTACCAATCGTATTTTGTATGTAATATTGTATTGTTTATTATAAATGATTTATCTGTGCACTTCATTATTATTATTTTTTTTTTTAAATGCATGTACCCTTATAATCTTTAATCAAATAAGTTAACCTTCAACGACTTCTCCTCCGCTCAAAAACTATTACTAGAGTGCATGGCTATTGGGGTCTGTCTAGTTTCTGGCCTGCCTCTCAGAAACCTGTCAGTGTCACTGACAGCCTGCAAATATGGTGTTTAGGTGCAATTTTGGTTGGGCTCCTCACGTCCTCTTTCCTATCCCTAAACAACCTTGTCTGTGTGCCCGTTGGCTTGAATTCCTGCATTTTCGAAGAAGAAGAATAATGGCGAGTTTGCGTCTGTGTGGAAGGCATTTCACTGAAGAATGTTTTCATCTTGATTCGTGAGACGCTCATATAAATATGTATTCCTTTGGTAAAATTTGGCTGCTCGTCTTCGTTCTCATTGTTGGGTTATTCAAATAAAAATTATTTATGGGAGGGTAACGGTGGTGAGTCCGGTGGAGAGAAACACCCAACCTCCAAAGAACCAATCAATATCCGAAGGACTTAATCAAGCCCCGCCCTACATTTTTTTTTTTTTTTTCTAATTTCAGAAGCCACTTCACTCGGATACACATCACAATAAGCAAAAAAGGAAAATCTCAACTTCTGTTTCACGATGACTAAGCTTTTATGTGGTTGCTAACAAGTGGCTTAAAGGATTAGTTCACTTTTGAAAATACTTTTGCTGATAATTTACTCACCCCCATGTCATCAAAGATGTCCATGTCTTTCTTTCCTCAGTCGAAAAGAAATGTAGGTTTTTGATGAAAACATTCCAGGATTTTTCTCCATATAATGGACTTCAATGGGAACCGGATGGTTCAGGTCCAAAAGATAGTGTTAATAACAGTTTCAGATGCAGCTTCAAATGTCTTTAAACGACACCAGACGATGAATAAGGGTCTTATCATGCGAAACGATCGGTTATTTCTAGTGATGCACCGATGTGAAAATTTGTGGCCGATACCGATAACCGATATTAACATTGCTGTTATGGCCGATACCGATATTTACCGATGTCGATATCCCTGTATAGAAAACACATAGCGAGGATTAGGGCTGCACGATATTGGTAAAAAATGACATTGTGATATTTTATTTTTCTGCGATATATATTGTAATATAAAAACAATTTCACCAGATTACTTGAATTGCTCTATTTGGAAAGAATGAATCATTCTAGAATGACTGGGGTAGTTTTGTCATGGAGTAAATCTGCATAGAAACTAATATTAATAGAATGTTAACAAAATTTGTTAACATTCTATTAATCTATTAACCTTACACTTTACAATAAGGTTCCATTTATTAAAGTGTACATTTAATGTACACTTTAATAAATGGAACCTTATTGTAAAGTGTTTCCGATTTATGTATCTTGAGCTCAGTGTTGGACAGATCAGTTGTTTTAACCATTCATTAAAGTGAATCGGTTCAAAGGAGTCATTAGTTCGCGAATCAGACGTGTCATTAACGGAACCACGGCACACGTTGTGATTATCCAGGCAGTTTAGAACATCGCACGAGATTTGTCTCGACCTATTTTTACAGTCTATGGTCTCGACAGTCGACACAGAAAACATTTCATCAACAGATAGATTTTTTTGGTTTATTGAAAGTGTGGTTTCACAATTCACAACCAGTAGTTCAGAAGAAAAAAACTTCGGTCTTCCGACCTTTTACCGTCGTGTATTGTCAAAGATATTAAGTCAACTCAATTCATAAACATGCGGGAGGGAGGGAGGGAGAGAGAGAGAGAGAGAGCAAGACATTTTGAAGACGGCGCACGTGACCGGTGCTTTTACTCTCTCTTCAGTTAAACAAGCGCAAGACATTTTGAAGACGGCGCGCGACCGGTGCTTTCACTCTCTCTTGTTCCCTCAGTTAAACAAGCGCAGCAGTCACTCATCTACATCACTTACCCGGTCAAATATGGCTTTGGCGGGACAAAAATACGCATTAGGAAGGCTGGCAGAAAAACAGCTCACCAGTTCCCGTCTTCGTGGCTTGATGTTTAAACGCACTTGCGCTTTTAATACGCGTGCAAAAACAAACATCCCCGCCCCCACACTCACACCTACACGCACGTCAAATACACAGGGATGATCATCGGCCTGTTCACATCGGCCCTATTTTGACATCGGAACGATACCGATGTGTAAAAAGTTTACCAAATCGGCCGATATTATATCGGCGGCCGATATATCGTGCACCACTTGTTATTTCAATGCTTATTCCAAAAATGTAACTTTTCTAAGGACAAATGCTAGCCTTTCTCCATTCTGTGAGGCGCGTTTGCAACGTCACGTAATACGTAATTACGTTCAAAAGGTCACGGGCGACGTAGCCAGAAGTACAGAGTCAGAGTGTTTACAAGTTGAACACATAGGTTGAACGTGAAAACTAACTCAAACGCCGTTTACAAAAAAGGAATTAAAAGGTAAAACAACGATGTCGGACGATTTTGATTCTGTACTTCTGGCTACGTCGCCCGTGACCTTGTGAATGTAATTACGTATTACGTGACGTTACAAACGCGCCTCACAGAATAGAGCTAGGCTAGCATTTGTCCTTAAAAAAAGTTACATTTTTGGAATAAGCTTTGAAATAACCGATCGTTTCGCATGATAAGACCCTTATTCATCGTCTGGTGTGTCGTTTAAAGACATTTGAAGCTGCATCTGAAACTGTTATTAACACTATCTTTTGGACCTGAACCATCCGGTTCCCATTGAAGTCCATTATATGGAGAAAAATCCTGGAATGTTTTCATCAAAAACCTAAATTTCTTTTCGACTGAGGAAAGAAAGACATGGACATCTTGGATGACATGGGGGTGAGTAAATTATCAGCAAAAGTTTTTTCAAAAGTGAACTAATCCTTTAATAGGAGCACAGAGATTTTCTGGGACATTAAATGGCTTCATGCTGAGCAAGGAAACACTTAGACTTTTACAGCTTTGTTGTATTTATAGTTTGCACTTTTGCAAACTATTTTAACTCAAACTTTACAACTTGTAGATTAAAAAAAAAAATGATTGAAAGAGTCATCGAAGCTTAGTGGTGCTGACATTGTAGCAACCATGGTGTAGTTTATAGCGTCTATAGCGTTCTTTTTTTTTTTTTGCTAATGTTCAATGTATTTCAATGTCTTCAAAATTCAGTTCTTCAAAATTTTAGTCTTAAAAGTTGTTAATTTGTGAAGATTATTGAATTGAATTTATTTTAGGATAACTCCTTGAGATGTTTTATCTCATTTTCAAGGGGTTCCTGCAGCACCTGTACAAAGGTTAACCACACAGTACAAAAACATAAACATAATACAAACATAGACAAATACAAAACCCTCACAATTAACATAGCACACATATTAAAGTATATTTGCAAATAATCAACCTGCATTAAACAACTAATGTGTAATTTATCACTAAATCACTAATGTACAAAATCACTAATGTAATTAACCTTATGACAAAATACAACATGCAGGATAACGTCACATCTCACATAGAAATGTCCAAAAAAAATCAAGATATCTTGATGAGCAAAATGTTTAGTTTGAAGTTTCTGTGAACAGGAAGCTGCAATGACTTCAGTATTGTGACATAGGCCTATTTTTCGAGTGAAATGAAATAGGCCTATTAAATGAGAAAAACAGAGGGTGTGGCTTTTCTTTTCCTTTTTTATGGATTGGGAATTGAGTCTGACAAACTAAATTGGAGGGGGGGATTTGATTTCTTAATGACTTTATGAATCTAGAAATTTAGTTTGTCACATAATTATGTTTTGCAATAATCCAAAAGCCAATATAAATATATTTGATTCGATATGGATTTGTTTTTGATCCGTCTGGCGGCTGGCCGCATTTGTTTTATGTAATTTATTTGGTTGATATCTGGCAACCCTTCACTGGAGCTTTAAGAAAGGAAAGAGTTCAGAAGACAGTAGATAGAAGGAGAGCAGTGGTGTGTAAATTGAACAGCAGCTACTGTTAGTGGAGTTATTTAATAAGGTAATTTAAATTGTGCAAACATGTAACCGCATTATCAGTTTACCACCATTGCTGCTCAGCCTTTTTTATTCACCTCTCACGGCTTGAGCATGTCTTTTGCATTATATTATATTATGTTATATTATATTTGGAGTTAAAAAATATATTACTCACTTTTGCAGTCTCACAATTAAGTGATTTAGCCTCAAGTACAAGAAATGTTTAAGATATGTTTATATGCTTTTACAAGCAGGTTTTGTCCGTTATCATGGCAATCGTTTACACATCCACGTTGAACTTGCTTCTCGTGTAAAAACTACAAAAAAAAAAAAAAAAACACAGGACTGCCAGTAATTATACATTAAGGTTTTTTTTTGTTTTTTTTTTTGTTAAAGGGATAGGGGATAGTTCACCCAAAAATGAAAATCACCCCATGATTTACTCACCCTCATGCCATCCTAGGTGTATGACTTTCTTCTTTCAGATGAATACAATCAATTCTATTAAAGGAGCATTTCACCCATTGCAACATTAATCTTTATTGAAAGTGGATCATATATAGTAGTCAAAATGTAAAATAATTTTTTAATTTGGTCCCCTCTTGACCGAGAAAAGACAAAAAATAACCAAGGGGCGCATTTGTGTTAAACTACAGTTCCCAGAATGCCCCTGCATTTCACAGCTCCGCAAGCCACACCCACTAACCCACCCATCCACCGGAACAGCGCAAACAGAGAATTCACTCTTCCGTCTACAACGCTAACATTAGCTGTCACCAGAGTAAGAGTTTGAAATACATTTCAAACAAAATGTCTAGTTAGTTGTCTGTGGCGAGCAGGACGATCGAGGGCGAGGGATGTAAGAGGACGGCGCGCTGCGCGAGGCTGGTGGCATGAGTGATAATGAAAGACACCTGTGAGGCGCGCCGGTGCGTCTCTCACGAAAAAGCGAATGCATTAAATAGGGAGCGACGACGGCAGATCGAGAGAAAAACAGGCCTGATTTTATGTTTATTTGATTCTGTTGTGTGTAACGCTGGCTTACTTTTGTTTTGTATTTATTTCGTTTCGTATTAATTTTACTAATAAAATGTTTAAATGTTCGCCGGTTCATGCCTCTTTCTTCCCACAACAAACCCAGTTCACGTTACATTTGTAAACACATTAGTGAATTACTCTCTTAGAGAAATTGGCATCGTTGGAATTGACCCTTCGCTAAGCCACGCCCGAAAACGGCCACTGGCCAATCATGTCTTAGCAACCGTAACTATGCGCGGAAGGTCTGGCAAGCTTTCGAACGACCCGGGAACATGCTGAAGCATTGTGCGTATGGATTGTGCAAATCTGATACTGGTATACTAAAAGTTTGGATGGGGGAGAGGAATTGTTTTCCTTCCAGAATATCTAAAAGCCAAGGGGAGAAATGATTGGCGTGATCTAGCATCTATGTGCGAGACCCATTCTGGTAAATGCTTAACAAAAACACCTATTGCTTGGAAATATTGACGGTTCTTTGGTCATAATGATATAACGTAAAATAAGACGATTAAAGAGACAAGACAAAGGCTCACTGACATACTTTAAAATATATTTCAGCATTTTGTTAATCGACGTCCTACTAACGTTACCCCTTAACTTAACCCAATCCGATCGCGGCTCTCCCGGTATTAGTGTTATTCCACAAGATTTATTGATAAGCTGTTTGATTTATAATTATTAAGATTATTTTCACATACCCTGTTGTGTATGAACATGGCTGTTCCTCAATTTGTGTTTTCCATTTGAACGGTCAGCGTATGAGGCGCTGCTGCTTGCGCTGGGACTATAACGTTAGGCTTTAACTTCAATTTTTAAGAAATTATTCTCTAATCAGTTGCATATAATGTCGTAAATATATATCCCTCGAATGCATACTGTAGTCCCTTTTGTCTTGCTCTCTCAGATATTTCACTTGTTCGCAGAAAATTACTAATTATCTCATTGGGAATGTCTGACACCGGGTGCATCCACACTATAATAGATGGGCCAGCCGCGAAAGCTTGACAGGCGTAGCAACAGTAACTAGTAGGGGTGTCACGATTCTCCAAATCCTCGATTCGATTAAGTTATCGATTCTAAGGTCACGATTCGATTCGATTCTCGATTTAAAAAAAAAAATGTAAAGCGCAGATTGCTATGGAATTTTTAGACTACACATTTATGCATTATGCAATATAAATTTGTTCACAATGTACACTACACCATTGCCAAATTTAAAATATAACAAAAACAAGTAACATCATAAATGTAACAATAACTTTATTAAGTCAATTGGAAACTTAAGAGAAACTAAATGGCAGGTTACTTTGCTTTTGTAACTGCAGTCTTCTCAGAAGATGACCTTTATGTTCACAATCACAACAAAACAAACAAAAGCAATAAAACAGCAATGTCCATAGACTCCAGTCCACACTAGTCTTCTCTGAATAATTAAGCATCTTAAACTATTTCCGAACAGTTATATTCTGTTATAAAAAAAAAAACAAACATATACCACACAAATAACTACTTTTTATCCCCTGAGAATGATGACTGTATTTTTCATTATTTTATGTTCTTCCTAAAGAGGGATATGTTGTTTTGTTTAGAGCTGCTATTATCAGTTGTCACAGGGATGGTTACATTTTGTCTGTCCAACTTCCATTCCACTACCATTTCCCAGTATAATGTGCTGTGACAGTCATGAAGCTCTGTGTTGCTCTGGAGGTCCAGCAATCTGTAGTCAAGGCCACTAAATGTGCACTTCTCAGACCTTCAATGACTTTCTCCTTTACATTGTTGTACCTAAAAACGCGTAGAAAACTCTGGGCGCGCCGCATTCTTCATTTTGCAAAGCGCCAGGGCGGTTGCGCTTCAGTTGGTTCTTGTCACATGACCTATTGTGTGCGTATGGTGCGCTTGCGGTATTCTGAAAAGTTGAGATGTTTTTATCTCGACGTGGCGCGGACGCGCATGGAAAAAACGAGCGCGCCGCACCGCTTCCATTATGAGCGCGCATACCGTGCGCCTACATTTGAAATAACGAACTTGAGCGCGCAAAAGTCGCGATATGTGAACCGGCCCTAAATCCGGAGTTTTCCACCACCGAATAAGGTCGCATATCTGCAGCGATGAATACTCCTAAGGCGCTTGTAATTGCATGAGTTGAGTTACTTGGAAGTTTAATTCCAAATGAAGACGGGAGAGTAGTTTGTACAGTTGTTGGTTTGACCGACAAATCTATATTTTTGTGCTGTCTGTGGAGATGCGCAGCCATGTTAATCGTGTTGCCAGAGGACGAATATGGACATGGTACACGCACATAGCAGAGCTTGCAAACTGTGGCTGTTTTGTCGACAACGCGAACGCTGTCAACATACCGCACTGCAAATCCAAAATACCTTTACACCGGCGACTTCAGAGAAGCAGGAGGGTGTTCAAGTTCCGTTGATGGGTCTTCTATATTTGCAGTTGCCATATGTGTCAGTTAGAGGACTCGCAGCCTTTCAACAGGTGTTTTGTTTTCCGCACTGTGATGAGTCGTTCATCATGAATGAGTCATTCATCATAAACGATCTGTTCATTGCCTCTGTCACGCGACAAATGAACAAAAGACTCGGAAGGTAAAGTAATCATGTTCTCTGTAAATTATTTTTCACTACATTCAATATGTACATCTTCTTAATGTTCGGGGAATTTGCATGTTAATAGTATAACATTTAAAGCCCCTGAAATGACTAGAAAAAAAGTTTAGTTAATTTTGATGAACGAGATTGAACAATAGAGTCAGTAAAACGATCCGAACTTTCCATCACGGACGCGACATGGGGCGTGGCAGTATCGACGATACCATTTTTTATTTCGATTTCGATACCATTGAATTAATTTCGATCGATTTCGATTTAATATCGAAATCGTGACACCCCAAGTAACTAGGGAGGGCGGGGCTTAGCGAAGGGTCAATTCTCTGCAGCAGACGGACTCTGTGTCCGTAGGCCGTGACACGGAGCGAGAGTACAGGCAACAGCAGGCCGCCGAGCTCGACCCAGTCCGGGCGTCTCGACCGACAGCCAGGCGTCTCCTGCTCCTTCATCAGCCTCAGCTGCTCTAAACTATACTGCAGCCCGTAAAGATGGCCACGAACATTGGATTCGAGCAGCAGACTTTCAAAACCCTCTTCTTCCATATCATGTTTAGTTTCTTGCATCATTATCATAACTTCATATCTCCACAGGGCTTGTTAGCTTAGCTTTCAAACAAGATGGCGGATATTGATTTCAGTCTCTGCAAGTGAAGTCCTACCCACTGATCTGTAATAGGCCTGTGGGTGAGTGGGTGCCACACCCTTGAATAATAATGAGCTAATCATTGTAGTCTGTTGACATTTCAATGAAATGTGACTTCCTGCTTATCGTGACGCAAAATGATGATTTTTACGTCACGATAAGCAGGAAATAAAACACTTAAATCCTTATTTCTCCCATCTTGGGGGAAAATAAGGGAATAAACCATGACCATTCAAAAATATGACTGGGTTTCTAAAGATGCAAAGCTTAATGCAAATGGTTGAAGTGACCCTTTAAAAAATGTCCTGGCTCTTCCAGGCTTTATAATGGCAGTGAATGACCATTTCTGTCCATAAAAATGCATTCATCCATGATAAAAGTAATGGCCCCTTAGGGGTTAATAAAGGCCTTCTTTTTAAGAAAAAAAATCCATGTTTAAAAGTTTATTGACAAAAATAACTAGCTTCCGTCAGATGGCCTATGCAAGTAGACTTGGGCCAAAAGGGAAACACTTGACGGCGTAGGAGTAGCGTAAGCTTTGAAGCCTCTCGTGGTTAAAACTAATAGGGCTGGGCAACAAACTCAAAGACCTCATAAATTCCCCTTTAAAAAAATAATTTTAGACTTCTAGGCTAATTCGTGACTGGTGTTTTTTTTTTGCTCTATCCTCTGCTCTTTCGCGTTCATAATTACGTGTGCGTCAAGGGTTACTCTTTCGCCGTAAATCGAATTGATGTGTACTGCCATCTGCCGGAACCTAGTTATGTTATTGTTACAAACTACTCTGAGAAGAGGGTTGAAATCCAAACGCAGCTTTATTTGAGGGCAATCCAGAGGCGTAATCCAGTGTACAGGCAAGGGTCATACACAGACAGGCAGTCCAAAACAGATAAACAAAGAAACAAATAAAACCGACTGGGACCAGAGGCAAGAGAGTAATCCAGGTAACAGGGCAAGATTTCCAAAACCAAGAGACGAGAAGACCATAAGAATGCTCAGAATTGCAGTGTAACACTTAAACAAGACTTCGTGGTGAGTGAATGAATGAACATGGTATAGACAGACTAACAGGATGATGAGACACAGGTGAATGCAATCAGTGAATAAGGTACAGGTGAATGTGATCAGTGACAAGTGATGGTGAGTCCAGGCAGTGAGTTATGGGAAATGTAGTTTGTGAGTGATAATAGTCTTATCTTGAGTGCCCTCTGGTGGCTCTCAAGGGCACTCCAGCTGGTGACTGTTACATAGCCCCTGTTTAAGGAGCGGATTCCAGATGCTCCTCAAATTGTCCAGGAGGGAGGTGGAGCAGAGGCGGACCTGGGGGCGGGATGGAGGGCCAGGCCCGTGGAGCGGAAGAGGACCTGGAGACTGCGGTGGAGCAGGCTGTGGAGGTGACCAGGGCAGAGCAGGCTGTGCAGGTGACCAGGGTGGAGCAGGCTGTGCAGGCGACCAGGGCGGAGCAGGCTGTGCAGGCGGCCAGGGCGGAGCAGGCTGTGCAGGCAACCAGGTCGGTGATGACCCCTCGGGCAACCAGGATGGTGAAGACCCCTCGGGCGGCCACGGCAGTGAAGACCCCTCGGGCGGCCACGGCAGTGATGCCCTCTCAGGACCAGACACTGGCTCGGGACTAGACTCCGGCTCAGGAACAGTCACTAGAACAGAAATGGTCACAAACACAGAAACAATCACTGGCTCGGAGCGGACACACACTCTGGCTCGGCCATCTTGTTCGTAGACACCGGCTCAGAGGAAGTGACGTGTACAGGCTCTGGATCGGCCATCTTGTCCGTCTGTGGCAAAGTCTTCTGTTACAAACTACTCTGAGAAGAGGTTTGAAATCCAAACGCAGCTTTATCTGAGGGAAATCCAGAGGCGTAATCCAGTGTACAGGCAAGTGTCATACACAGGCAGGCAGTCCAAAACAGATAAACAAAGAAACAAACAAAACAGGCAGGGACCAGAGGCAAGAGAGTAATCCAGGGAATAGGGCAAGATATCCAAAACCAAGAGACAAGAAAACCATAAGAATACTCAGAATTGCGTGCAATCAGTGAATGAGGTACAGGTGAATGTGATCAGTGATAAGTGATGGTGAGTCCGGGCAGTGAGTTATGGGAAATGTAGTTTGTGAGTGATAATAGTCTTATCTGGAGTGCCCTCTGGTGGCTCTCAAAGGTAAAATACAGTACAGTACAGTAAAATAAATAAGAGGGATTCAGGCTCGAATCTGAGACTGGGCGTGACGTCATGCGCGTTCACGCTTCTAGTCTTTGTGTCAAGCTGACATTTTAGTTTTTATTAGTTTTAGTCACGTTCATACTCTTTTTAGTCTGTTTTAGTTGACGAAAACTGATGACATTTTAGTCTAGTTTTAGTCGACGAAAACCGATGACATTTTAGTCTAGTTTTAGTCGACGAAAGACAATCTAATTTTAGTCAATGGAAATTGTATTTTAGTCTCTTTTTAGTAGGCAATTCTATTTAACCCAGTCAATATGTAAAGTCAATATATAAGTAGCCTACATAGTAGTAGGCTAGCCTATAGACGAAATCAAAATTTTATTTTAGCCAAACCCATTTCAAACAATCTTATCTTCTTATTATCTTCTTGTATTATTGTTACCTTTATAGACCATTTTGCAAGATTTAAACAACACTGGTCCAGAAACACTTCCTGTTTCAGTTTGTAACTGTTTTCTTTATTTCACATGTAAATAAAACATCTTAAAGATGTTGTTTAACTTTTTGATTCAGTTTTACATGTTCTGTTGGTTGTATTTTATCCCAGCTTTTATGTAATGTTAAAAAACGGAAACAGGAAGTGCTTCTGGACCTGTGTTGTTTACATCTTGCAAAATGGTCTATAGACTCAAGAATACATCCATTCCAGACACGGAAGACGCTCTGAATTGAATTTACAACATATTTATATTTTACCAAACAAACATGTTAGAAGTAGCCTAAGCCTACACACATTATGAAATGAAAGTTTTTCCAAATGTCATTTCTTCTTTTTCTCCCAAAGACGAATTCTCGGTTTTAGTGCGTATTTTTCCCGCACTCATGTTACAGTTATAGATGAGCGGCGCTCACACCGCGCGCTCTAGGAGCAGTGCGTGCATAACAGCAGAGCAGAGATATACACAGTAGGCTACCTCAACAACTCAACACAATGGATGTAGGCTAAAATACTGATTTGAAATAAAAAATAGAGAATAAATGTTGTGATTGTGGTACAGCCGTAGATCAGTTGTGCACTGCAAACGCAGCACATGTGAAAGCAATAGCTTGCGCTGCTCCTGCATACACACTGCAACACGCACCATACACTCATACACTGAAACAGCTGTTACTCACGCAGCTGCATCTTCTAAATAATGCCGCGAGTGGGGCTTGAGGATCTGAAGTCGCTTGCGTTTGTGCAGTGTGATCTGATGCAGCCCCTGAAGTGACACAGGAAACAGAAATGCTGTAAGTATAAGACGAAATAACGTTAAAGGAACACTCCGACTTTTTGGGACTTTAGCCTATTCACCTTACCCCCCAGAGTTAGATAAGTCCATACATACCTTTTTCATCTCCGTGCGTGCTATAAGTCTGTTTGACGCACCCACCGCTAGCCTAGCTTAGCACAAAGACTGGATGTGAATGGTTGCAGCTTTCATACTAATCCAAATGAGTGACAAAATAACGCAAACGTTTTCCTATTTACATGTTGTGGTTTGTATAGTCACAGAGTGTGCAAATATCAAGGCCATATGAGGCACAGACATCTTTTGACCGTATAAATACTATATTTTCTGAAGGGGAAGCACTGCTACTTGGGCAGAGTGATAACAATCACCTGAGACGCACCGTGACGAGGAGCAGAGAATTCGCTTCGCTCAGCGTTGGAATAAAGAGTCAGCAATTACTAACGTTAGATAGAAAAGCATAGTTTATCATGGGTGTTTGCTTTATTGTATGAGCTGTGACAATAAACAGGGGAGACCAGGTAATACAGTACCATGTTTCATTGATTTCCAACCAAAAACGCACCCAGATTTATAAATATCACATGAATAAATAATTATTATTACAGGAATCAATATATTTTAAATGCAATTTATTAGCTGAACCAAATGTATTCAACAGTAGCCTATATAATATACAGTATTGCATTACTATAGGATAGAATACGGGGAAAGTAATAGCACAAATTGTTTTTGCACAATGAACTCACAGCCTATCGTACCCTTTTGCACGCTCAAGTTCGTTATTTCCATGGTTATTTCGAATTTAGGCTACTAGGCGCGCCGCGCGCAGGGTGCAAGTTCAACGCGGTGAACGCGCTCGTTTTTTTTCCCAAGCGCGTCCGCACCGCATCAAGATAAAAACATATTCATACCCTAATCATATAATAGTGTCACTAATGTTACATTAGATCTGGCTAATGGCACTGTTACAGTAGGTCATCTAAAAACATAACGGAACACTTACCTCAGCCGCAGGTGATCCACTTGTCCTGTCTGTGCAATAGATGGGATGGCCGTATCCTTCAGCACATTATGGTCCGTGTGGCAAATTCCATTTTTTCAAAATAGTCGTCCTCATTGAAATGTACCGAGCAAACATAATGTCCCTTGATAATCTTAGGTGTGTTTGGATAAATATCCAGAGTAAGTTAGCCATTTCTTCATCCAGTCAGCGTTTTTAGTTGGAATTCTGTGAAACATGGTATTACCTCCCCTGTTTACAGTCGCAGCTATTTACAATAGAGCGAAAACCCATGACTGTAAACTACGCTTTTACTATTTATAAATTGCTGACTCTATTACCCAAACACTGAGCGAACTCTCCGCTCCTCACCACGGCGTGTCTCCGGTGATGCGGTTATCACTCCGCCAAAGTAGCAGTGCTTCGCCTTCAGAGAATAGTTCCCAGGTTTTATACGGTTAAAAGATGTCTGTGTCTCATTTGACTTTGTTATTTGTACATTATGTGACTATACAAATCACAACATGTAAATAGGAAAACGTTTGCGTTATTTTGCCACTCATTTGGATCAGTATGAAAGCTGCAACCAGTCACATCCAGTCTTTGTGCTAAGCTAGGCTAGCGGTGGGTGCGTCAAACAGACTTATAGCACGCACGGAGATGAAAAAGGTATGTATGGACTTATCTAACTCTGGGGGATAAGGTGAATAGGCTAAAGTCCCAAAAAGTCGGAGTGTTCCTTTAAATAACATTTCGTCTCGTCTCGTTTTGGTCAACGAAAATGAAGAGACATTTTAGCATAGTTTTTTTTTTTTTTGGTGAACCACATTAGTCTCGTATTCGTCAACGATATTGCATTATACATTTAGTTATAGTCATCGTCACATGACCAACATTTACGTTGCGTCTCATCTCGTTTTCGTCACGTGATAAAGGTTCGTTGACGACAATATTTAGTCATAATTTTCGTTGACAAAAGCAACACTACTTAACACTACCATCTTCATTAAAAGTAAAGAAACGAAATGATCTTACCAGGGCTGTTGCCGCTCTCTCTTATTGCTGTCTTTGCTGATTTTGAAATTAGCCGATGATCAATAAAATGCAGCTCAAATCTGTTGCTTTCGGTGATGTGCACTTCATGAAATCTGTATGTAGCGCGGGAATTGAAGATCGGATTAATATCCGTTTTGCAAAAACACATTTATGTGAGCAGGTGTAAATGGAATCGTTTTGATAAATCAGATAGCTATCCGATCTGAGACAACGCATTGTGGCCAGGTGTAAACAGCCCCAAAGAGACCGGCTTGTAGTTCATTCCAAACCCCTACGCAAACTCCACATAAGACAAAAAAAATCAAACTTTTGTCTAGTGCCAGGCGTCGGAATAAGACGAGAGTCAACATCAGGAAGCTTTCAACAAATGGAGAGATCTCCGGTCTGCTCTAGGGCTCAAACAGATCCTATACAAAGTAATAACTTGTATTGTTCATGAACGTGTTTCCATAATAATATAATCACAAGTGGATACAGTAAGCACATAAATCAGTTCAACATGGAGATAGATGGAAACAAAAACCGAAGTTTTCTACTACCCCCGTTTTCCCCTCACACACACACATAAGTGTGTAATTTACTTGAATGCCTTTCCTCTCATATATTTTATATTACTTGCAGATTTATAACTGTATTACCTCATTATGTCTGTAACAAAAGATGTGTGCCACACAGTGTGTGGCTGATGCTCCTTTGGTTATGAACAGCTTGTGCAAACGTGCGCGTGTGTGTGTGTGTGTTCGATGAGCGCGCTTGTCGCCAGAGGGGCGTAGTTCTGCAAAAACTCAGATACTTGCGTTTTGCACCTTTAAACGCAATCTACTTAATACAACTTAATTATAAAGAAAAACAAATCCCCCCCAAAAAATGATCATAATCTATGACAAAAATGCTATTATAAACTAGATTAATGGATAATTTTTAGCAGTAAAATTTAGTCTAGAAGAATCACAAGTGCACAATAATTGTATAAATCTGACATTTAGGGAAAAAAAAACATTTAGTGGGGAGCAAATATGAGACAAGTGTAACACTAAATCTGGTCAAACTTTACAGATTGCTCTTTGTATTGTACATTCAGGTAAAAAGATAACAAAAATCCAAAGGATTAGTTATTATATAATCTGGTCTATTATACAATTAAGACATGTTTTAAATGTATAGCACAGCTGTTTAATGAGACAGCAACATATGATAGATAGGACAGAACAAGAGAGGCTAATAATAATCTTTCATTGCGCAAAAAGTATTATAAAATGAAAGGCTCCAATACATCGCCAATACATCGTGGCACAAAGCGCTTATGCTTGAAGCAACATGTAGTCACAGTGCACTGCCCAGCGCGTCGAGTCCGCACTGAACAATTCAAAGCACAAAGGAAATGCATATTGATGCGTAGTGTATACAGTAATATACAGTATCTATCTATGCAATCGTTTATTGAGCCTTTTCTTTTAACAGTTTTAAATTTTAATTACTGTGCGCGTGAAGAACAATAGTGCTCTGACTCTAGTGTTTTGCTAGAGTCAGAGCAGACACCCGGTACAAAGTAACATCATGATTTAGTTACAGCAATAAACTCCAGGAAGACAAAGTTGTTTTATGCGAAACAATAGACCTTTATTTACAGATCAAGTATAATAATAGTAACATTGAATCATCTTAGAGAGAGTTTCATAGTATTGACTGTCGTAACCAAACTGCAGAAACGCTGAAGGAAGATTTGGCGAAGGCAAAATGTAAGTTACACTATACTGAAGAGGGGGAGAAAAAAAATCTAAAAAATCGATCTTTTGAAAATATGGTGACAATATGAACAGTAAGCTGCACTGTTCTTTGTTCTTTTTGTTATTAACAAACTTTTGGAATCATAGATTTTTGTTTATTTTTGAATCGATTCAAATCGTTAGAAGATAGAATCGCGGTTCATACGTTAAAGGTACCTGAAAAATATTCAGACTTTTGTGTGCACAAGGCATTTGCGTTACAATTTCCGGTTTATGTATACTATAAACTATAATCTCTTTTGTGTGTAAAAATTTGGCTTTTGTTAGAGCACTATATAATGTCACAGCCTTGTGTCCGCTTTAACGCATCCTCTGTGATGGCCGTGGAACAGTGCCGTGAAATGGGCTAATGGCGCAATTAGGGTTGTAACGGTATACCGGTATGGTGGTTTATCGCGATGTTGACATGTACGATTATCATATCGTGCACATTTGCTTATCTGCGGTTTAAAAAAAAAAATTAAAGCAGAATTCACCTGCACTGCCGCATGCAGCTTCTTTCAGCTTGACTGCTTAGACTCCATACCTGTACAGCGCTGAAAATGTCCGAGACAGAGGCTGAAAATCTCTATCTCCCGCCGAAAAAAAATCAAATCTGCAGTATGGGAATATTTTGGATATCCGAAAAACGATCGTGGTGTTGTCCTTGAAGATGGATATCCAGTTTGCAAGATATGGATATCCAGTTTGCAAGACAGCCACGAAGAGTGGCTGCAAAAGGAGGAAACACGTCGGACTCGAACATGTTCTCCCATATTCAGGAACACCATCCCTCCGTGAAGATAAAGGTTATTCATAACTTTTATAACTTAAGGCCATATTATTTCTGTCATGCTGAGGGAATCCTGGTCTGTCAAAAAGACGCACACCCGCCTTTTTGCGTTACAATGCAGATGCCACGTAAAATGTGCGATTTAAAAGATAGATGGATGAATAAATCAAAATATAGCTGTGCAGTAGCTTAAATCAAACCACGATGTGCGTGTCTGTGAATATACAACGCAAAAAGACTGGTGTGCAAGCCCCTTCTATATTCAGCGCGTCTCTGTATGAATGAGCAGCGCCGTTTCGTCTAGTAAGTTAGATCTAGTACACACTCAAGTACGCATGACGCTCATGGTTTTTAAAGCTGTCTCACCCACTATGTGAAGACGTGAACACATGAACATATCCAGACAGAAAACACTTAATGTGCACTTTATAATTGTTTTTTAAAAGAATAATCATCAAATACACTGACTGAAACTCATAGGTGTTCAGTACAACCTGTAAAAAAAAGTTTGGTTTAGCCTATGACTAAAATAATGACAAATATATTACTATTGTGTATAGTTTTTTGTCCATGTTTTAATTTAGTAAACCTCTCTTGTGTAGACAAACTAAAGTTGTTGCATTTTATCTGATTGCATTTTCAAAAATACATTTTGTATTCAATCACAGAATCCAGACCAGTTATTTCAAACAACACAGCACAGATTCGGCTACATAATAAGGAGCTTAAATTATATTATTATTATTAAAGGAGAACAATGAACCTTTGGTCTAATAAAACATCGGTACCTAGTCAACCGTTCTCTGAGATTTGTTTTCATGATAATCGAATGTAAAGAGTTTTATCTCTAAAAACTGTTTAGCGTATAATGCTAGTAATGGGGGCATTGACTAAGTAAAAAGAAATCGCTATTTTATACCACTAACAAGGCTCAAAATAGCCCCACACTAACACAGTAACATAATGAGGCTCCATACATGCAAAACGAAGCATTGGGAACTTTGTAAGTGTTCAGACCGTTTAATAAGAAGATACTTTATGAAGACAGTTCACTTCGCGTATACAGACAGGAGCCATCTTAGGAAATAGTCTCGATAAGTCGATCCCCGAACGCCGTTCATACAGTTCAGAAGTTCGTTGAACTTCATACAGTACAGCTCACTCAGCACGGCGTTCGTGGTTTGACTTATCGAGACTATTTCCTAAGATGGCTCCTGTCTGTATACGCGAAGTGAACTGTCCTTATAAAGTATCTTCTTATTAAACGGTCTGTACACTTACAAAGTTCTCAATGCTCTGTTTTGCATGTATGGAGCCTCATTATGTTACTGCGTTAGTGTGGGGCTATTTTGAGCCTTTTTAGTGGTATAAACTAGCGATTTCTTTTTACTTAGTCAATGCCCCATTACTAGCATTATACGCTAAATAATTTTTAGAGATAAAACTCTTTACATTCGATTATCATGAAAACAAATCTCAGAGATCGATTGACTAGGTACCGATGTTTTATTAGACCAAAGGTCCATTGTTCTCCTTTAAAGGATAACTCCGGTCAATTTTAACATTGAGCTCATTTTTTTTTTTTTTTGTACATTTGGAGTGCTGTCAGTACAGACAAAAACAAAAAACTTGGTGTTGCCTACACCGTGTTATCCTCTTTTTAAAATTCACACCCTGTTGACTTCAATGGGGCAAGTTTTAAACCTGCTTTTTAGCCTCTTAACATCCTTGATTTGTCATAACAAGTTCATGTGAGTGGTGTTATTAAGAGTGACCACTGTCAATCTGACTGATGTAGATGTGAAAGATATGAATAAAAATGATGTTAAATCAGCCAGCTCACATACCCGTATTTACTTCCTGTTTTCGGTCGAAGTCCACAGTACTTGATTGTCGAGTTCGCGCATTATTGCTTAGATACCAATGATCGTGTACGCAAACTTGACAATCGACTACTGTGGACTTCGACCGAAAACAGGAAGTAAATACGGGTGTGTGAGCTGGCTGATTTAACATAATTTTTATTCATATCTTTCACATCTACATCAGTCAGATTGACCGTGGTAAATCTTAATAACACCACTCACATGAACTTGTTATGACAAATCAAGGATGTTTAGAAGAATGTCACTCTTTACAATCGCAGATTTCATGCAGCCGCCATTTTGAAATGGCTCCGGTGGGAAGAAAATCGGAAGTGTCGCCTTCAATCACAGGAGAGTCACGAATGTGATGGCGTATTGTTGTGTTTAATGTAGAAATTAGTTATTAAAATGTACAATGTTAGTGTAAATCGCATCAGCAGCTTAAGAATGGTAGTCCAAGCAAGGCATTGTTTATCTTTACTTCTGGGTTCTTCCCACCGGAGCCTCGCTTTCATTTTCAAAATGGCGGCTGCGTAAAATCACCATATTGTCTTCTTCTCAGGGCTGGCTTGGCAGAACTGCGGATCATAACACACGAGTCTTGTACATGACCATTCAGCACATAGTTATAGGGATCTAAATATTTAAATGCCCTCAGTTTTTCTTTACGCTCGGATAGGTGTAGAAGTCAGGCCACTCAGCCAGAGGTAACGATAACGTTAATCCTGTCAGATTGAGAGAGTGTGTACGGGTCAGCCAATCTGGTTCGGTCCATTAAAATTTACTTTTGAAAATAACAATCACGGTCCTGGACACTGAGTGACCTTGCACATTAAGAGAAAATCAGATTTTCTCCAGTCGTTGTTAAAAAACAAGCTAACAGAACTTGCAAACTAACCTTAGTGAAGCGGCCAGACTGATCGTTATGCCTCCACCTAAGCTCCGCCCCCCATAAAAACTTCACCATGTTTACCCACTGAAAAGGGTCTATTTGCCAATGTTTCTTGTTCGCAAGCAAATCTGTTAAATTCTTCCACAAAGTGCATTTACTCAAAATCAATTTGTGGTTTATTCTAAATGAATGTAACTAGAAAGAAAAGTTCATATTTCTTGTTTTGTAATTTTTTCAGTGCATTGACATTGTATCAATCCTTCAAAGAACCAAAGAGTTGAATAGCCTGTAAAAAAACACAAATAAAATTAAGCTATGCATCTTTTTTTACTATGTCATCACATTTTGTCTGATATCTAAGCTGCTGAAATATTTATTTGATGTTTCTTAAAACATGATTCATATATTTTTCCTTTGACGCATTCATGGTTGCCATTGGCTTATCAGCTCAACAATGACTCACTCGCAGTCAGTTGTTTGAAGTTATTTGATCATTGCTCAAAAGTATATTTCTGAGTGTGCACCCATATAAAAATGTTGTAGAACCTGAATTTGCCTTTTAAGGTAGATCTCCGCAAGGTTTTGTACAAACAAAATACATCAAGTCCATGTCTTGAACTTAAAATGGCACTAATATGTTTTTTTTTGGATATTACCTTTCATGTAACGATGTAAGTATACATTGTTATATCGAAATATTGCAATATAAAATGTGGCGAAATGTGTGACGTTATGAAAATGTAGCTAGCTGAATAAGATTTTCTTTTAACTGGCAGGAAACATGATCTAATAATGTGTCATCATGACAAGTGTATTACTTAACATGTTACCAACTTCATCTCCTCCCTACTGACAGCCAAGGCATTTGTTTTCTTCCATGGTTGTGTAACCATGTCAACATAGTGGTTTTTGAACAAAGATTCCTTGTGTGTGAGGTAAACATGATGAATGCCAACATTCCATGTCAATTATTCCGTCTGTGTTGTAGCTCGAATGCACTACATGGAAATGTAGGTCGTCTGAAACTACTCTGTTACGAATACGTAGAGCATCGCTTAGTTCCGTGATCAGTACAATATTAAACATTTTTCTTCTAGTTCTATTTTTTGCTTGTGTCATGAAATATAACTTTCTTTTGACATTTGCACTTTCATTGTTACTGTACGTTGAATAAGAGCCATGAGTCTCAGAACTATATTGTCCTTGTAATATTACTTGGCAGCATTGTTTTATGAGGAATGTGGGAAAATCTTAAGGATCGTTATCAAATATCAAACTTAAAGATCTTATCAAGTTATCTTTTTCTATACATTTGTGAAATTTATTTATGAATATAGCTTTTTATTGTATATAGTCAAGTATATTTATATAGCGCTTTTCACATAGATTGCATCAAAGCATCTTCACAGTATCAGTCAAAACATAGCCTAATAACAATGTTTGTTTCTTAGTAAAAAAACATCAACGTTTGGTATAGCTGATCAATGGTATTAATGATTGGTTAATTCATTTGAATATCCCCAACTGAGCAAGCCAAAGGCAACAGAAATAAATAGTTAAAGAATATAGTTAAAGAAATGCACTGCTGTTCAAAAGTTTAATAAATTTAATTCATAAGAATGTGTGTCTTTTCCCTAATATTAAAAATAAAACATATACTGATATTTGTCTAATGTCAGTCCTTTAAGGAAATAGCCTATATACGTTTCAATACATGTATTTTCTGAGAATTTTTATTTCAAGTTTTGACTGCAAATGTCATGTCCATAATGCCGGACTTCCCCAATTTTAAATAATTTATCCTCAACTAGTTTTGTGGTGTAGGTCTACGTATTTTATAATGTTAACTTCAAATAATACTAATAGCCTAATTTTAAGATAAGGCAGCATTGGATCTGGACGGTAAGGAGAATAACGCTGGGAGTTGGAAGAGGTGTGTCGCGATTCTGTAGGTTCGTGGATCTGAGTCGTGTGGCGAATCGCGATTTCGGTTTCATTTTGCATATCGTTACAGCCCCAAAGTTAAGTACTACTTAGTTATTTTGGTGAAAGTAACTCAAAAGTAATACATGAGTAATGTAACGCATTACAATTCTGAGACAGTAATATTGTAAGGTAATGAATTACTTTTAAATAACAGTAACAAGTAATACCTAATGTATTACAGTTTGGAAGTAACTTGCACAACACTGGTTTAGGGTAGCTTTTCCTTAATTGTTGAAAATATGTGTATTATTATTATTAATCCTATATTTCATAATGTTTTTATTTTATATTTTATTACGTTTTTCTGTCAGCAACTACTAATGCATTGTTTGTTTAACTGTATGTTTTATTATGTTTCTATATTCGTGAAGTTCTTTGAGATACTTTTTAAAGGCGCTATATAAAACAAAGTTTATTATTATTATTATTGTCTTGACATGCAAGAACCAATTAGGTTTATTATCGTGTTATGCAGCACGTTTGAGCTTCAGCAAGAATGAATGAAGTTATAATCGGTGAAGTTTGTTCTCGTGCAACAAGCAGGTTAGGTTGATCAGTTTATGTTCGCTGATCAATATATGAGAATAAAAGCCTAAATGAAATTTGTTCATTATAAAAAGCGATTACATCTTTTTTTAAAAAAAATTGGACTAAACCACTCAATTCATATGGATTAGTTTTATCTCTTTATGAACGTTTGTAGCATCATGTGTCGATGAAGGGACCGAAAGGTATCAGATTTCACCAAAGACTTCTTCATTTGTGTTCCGAAATTCTTACAGGTTTAGAACGACTAATGACATAATTAATTTTTTTGGGTGATTTTATATATATATATATATATATATATGTGTGTGTGTGTGTGTGTGTGTGTATAAAAAAAATTAAAAAATTATAATAAACTGGCTGAATGTTCAGCAGCAGCAATTATTCCAGTGTTCAGGGTCACATGATCCTTCTGAAATCATTCTAATACTGAGTTTATTTATTTATTTGTTTGATAAATAGAAAGTTCAAAAGAACACTTGAAATAGTTTCTTTTTTTTTTACTTGAAATAGAAATATTGCTGACCCTAACCATTTCAATGGTAGTGTCAATCAAAAAGCTTTTTTTAAGAGATATCTCTCAAATTGTGAGCCAAACTTTTTATGATCTTACGTTTAAGAAAACTGATCTGCAAAACTGATTTTTTTTTTTTATTCGTAAACGTGTTCCAAACTACATTTTACAGTTCGCACACATCTATTTTTAGTCACAAATGCGAGTGAAATGGTCGCACTGTCAAGCCCTGTTAGGGATGTTTGTTCTGTCTCAAGTGTGCATTCTACTTTAGAAGTATTTCTCAAGCTGAATTTTGGTTAAACAAATAAAACACAAGACTTTTTTCGGTATCTGCATGATCCACTTCATGCCCCCAAACTACCACTCCACAACTGTGGTTTTCCTCCGCTACTAGAGCCGAGTGCTAATAGTACCTGCAGAGAACTCCATACGTACACGCACAACAGGGATTTTTATTTCTTAGCATGCTTTAAGGTTATGTTTGGTTTATCATCAAGAATTAGTTAAACATTTAGTGTGAGGCTTAGGTCTAAGAGCATATAATAGGACGTATTGGTCCAAATAGCCTGTCGAGTTGTATCGTATTGTTAGAATTGACCTGTCCTGTCAAGCTTGTAACAGTGTTCTGGTGAGACTGAATAGCCTGTAATTTGGTGGGTGGTCAAAGGTGCCCTGCTCTCTCAGCTTGAGAGTTCTCTCTCTGTTGTCATTGCTCATATGTGTGTAGCGTAAGATAAGATATTTTACCCACTACAAGAAGTGTCCCCATTTATGTTTGCCATCAAACAGTAGACAGTAGAGACAGACTTCTTTTTCTAGGTTGGTCATCTTTGAGATTTTTACACTCCCTGCTCTGTGCCATTCATCGGTGGAGAACTGAGCTCTGTGGAGAACAAACACAAACATGCTTCTATAGTCTCTATTTAAAAAAATGGGATAGTGGTTGTAAGTAGCTTAAGTCTTCATACATTTTGGATCCAATGTAAAAGTTTCTGTTGAGGCTATTATGTAATTTTTGCATTGTAGCCACTCTCATTATGTCTTTATAACATTCTCCACAATGTTGCAGGTACAGGAACCTTTGGAAGGGTTTTTCTGGTGAAGGATAAAAAGACAAGAGGTTTCTTTGCTCTGAAGGCGATGAAGATCCCAGATGTTATTCGTCTAAAGCAGGAGCAACACGTACATAATGAGAAAGAGGTTTTGACGGAGGTGAACCATCCTTTCCTTGTCAGACTGTGAGTGAATACTACACAACATTGACAAATAGGCTAACAGATTACTATTTTTACTCTATTCTCTCATAAGCATACACAGGGTTATGATCTATAGACATTTCAGTGTGCTCTATAAACATAAACCTGCTGAAGTACCAAACATATCAATGTCAAATGTTGTTTGAATTTTCTATCGTTAAACCTCTTATTAAATATTTCTAAATATACGTAGATACTGATCTATAGTGGTTCTCAACCAGATGGGCCTCAAGAAATTTCTTTTTCAATTCAACCCCTCAACAACTTTTTTTTTTCTTTTCTTTATTTGAAGAACCAGGGGTATATTAGAAAAAACGGGACATATGAGGTAGCCTAATTTGTATGACAAGTATGAGTTCTAGACCTGGAAAAGGTCTTATAATGTATAGCATGTCTGCTCATGGCCATTATAAATATGACCAAATCACATGTAAATACTTGGACATTTTTTTCAGGTACTGGACGCATCATGATGATCGCTTGCTGTACATGTTGATGGAATATGTGAATGGTGGTGAACTCTTCAGCTATTTACGCAACCGAGGACGTTTCAGTAACAGCACCGGAATGTTTTACTCGGCTGAAATTGTGTGCGCCATTGAATACCTTCACTCCAAAGAAATAGTCTACAGAGATCTGAAACCAGAAAATATACTGTTGGACAGCGAGGGGCACATTCGACTGACAGATTTCGGGTTTGCTAAAAAGCTCACAGAAAGGTATGTTTTTATTGGTTATCTATTGGGGGGGGGGTCGGGTGTCGGGTGTCGGGTGTCGGCAGCCGGAGTGAAAAGGAGAGAATATGAGGACATAACCCATAACTGGCTGACGTGCGTACAGAAAGTTCCTTTCAAAGTATCAACAAGGACGTATTTGCGTTCAGCCAGAGAATGTCTAATTGGTTCAGCTTGTTCACCTGCTCAATTTCGTATCTCAGTCGCTCTCGCGCTGGTATCGTTGTCAGTTGACAAGAACATCACAGTTAGGTCACCAGGGCTGGGCGATATATCGATATATTTCAAATTTGCGCTATGATCCTTGCTCCAAGCAAGCTGCTGACTGCAGCTATCGTGCATTCTGTCAGTTGCAGTCCTCCTGACACCTCTGTCTCAACAGCATTAGTGTACAACGCGACAAATACTCGCAGAGGAACGGCTACATCAGTTCAGCGAGTTCACAAAAGTTAATTTGCATCTGCTTTAAAGCCTTGCCGGTTAAACATGTCATTCACTGCTGATGCGCTGTTCTGAGCGCGAACACCCGACGTGCACATGCACTAAAAGCTTGTAACAGCGCCTGGTTGCTGGACTAAGTTATCTTTCGAGTAGTATTATTTCGCTAATACTCTCAAATATACACAAGGTTTACATAAGAACATTTGGTTATGTCCAGGGGTTAAAGTGGTCCGGAACTGCGTTCCGGCCCCTCAGATAAATTAATAAATAAATAGATTAATTAATCTCAACGAATCTTGCTTCTCCCGATACATATGGACCAACTTCCCTTCCTCCCCGCTGAACGCGAGCGATAAACACAAAGTATAAACTATATAAAGTATAAACTGTATAAAGTATAACAGCATAAAGTATAAACTAGCCTATATAAAGTAGCTATAAACGCCTCGTCCGTTTGGAGAGGTGCGCGCGCGCGCTCGTGCGGATGCGTCTAGTTATACACAAGGCTTTACAAATGCTTGAAATGCACTTGCGGTGGTTGAGCGCGGTAAAGTTAGTTTTAGGTCCGAAATATTTCGCCTGACATTTGTTTTCCCTATAGCCGCTGTTCTAGGGTCTTACAAAGAGATCAATAGCAGGATTAGTTTTAACAAACCATTGTATATCGACATTAATATTCGTTCATTAATATTCAAAAATCACCTGCGTGCATTTAATGCTGCATAGAATCCTGAGAATGCTTTCACGGGTTTGCACAGCGCATGATGAGGGAACGTCTGCCAATTCCACCAAATAATTTGTATTATTTAAAATTACTTTTTTAAATTCCAAAGCTTGTATTAGGTGGCAATACCTGGTAGCCTTGAGTAAATTAACTTGTTTAAGATAACGATTCATGAAACATATAATTATCAATTATTTACTTCACTGACAGATGAAAATGAAAGACTATCAGTCAAAGTTCAGGGGGTTTAGGAGTTTAGGAGGGGAAGAAATAGGGCAGGATAAGGAGACTGAGAAAAATAAAGATGTAGATGAGAAGAGAGCAGGTATAGGCTATTGACAAAATAATCGAATGCCCACTGACATGGTTTTAAAGCTATTTATTATCCTTTTTTTGGCCTTCAAAAGTCTTAAATAATTTGGTCAGAGAAATCAAAATTTTCTCGGGGGAGGCCAACTGAAAGCAAACCGAGAAAATTGAGAGAAATCTGCTTGTCAAATGCTCCGTGTATATTAGACGTGTCGCGTACAGGTCTTAAAGTGACAGTAGCCCTAATAATAAAAATGCAGCCGCTTGTTCTTAAAGGGATAGTTGACCCCAAAATAAAAATTCTGTCATTATTTATTCACTGTAATGTTGTTCCAAACCTGTATTAATTTATTTCTTGTGCTGAACAAAAAAGAAGATGTGGGTAACCAGACAGTTGCTGGTCCCCATTGACTTCCATAGGGAAAAATTTAGTATGGAAATCACTGGGGTACATCAACTGTTTTGTTACCCACATTCTTCCAAATAACTTAAACAGAAGAAAGAAACTTATTCAGGTTTAAAACAACTTGAGAGTAAATGATGACAATTACAATTTTTGGGAGAACTATTAATGTTAATTAAACAACAAAACACAGAGGAAAATAACTCACTGCTCTTGAGAACTGTAATAGTAGCTTTAATAAGAATCAATGTGTCATTTATACAGTGAAGACTATATTTGACTTTGATTGAACAATTGCTCTCACTTTGCGGAAAAGATATTGGGATATATAATGGGTCGGGGGGGGGGGGGGGGGGGGGGGGGCGTATATTTTCCTGCTTTTTTGTCCTTAGCCAATCACATGCCTGATTAATCATCAATGAAAATTAAAAACAGGTTTATTTCAAAAACATTGTTTGACAAAATAATAAAAGAGGTGTTGCATATCAGGTGGCTTGAAGACGGTGGGTAATATTATCCATTTTGCAACACGAACTGGAGGTAAGCAACAGTAATTTGTAGCTCGTTTTTATTTTATTTTTGCTGCAGATGAAATGGTTAAACTTCTGTTTTCGCGCAGGTGCAGTGAGGGAAAAAAACACTGAGTTTAGGGCAATCGGTTCGTAGCTTTGCTTCAACTGTGCGATATAGTCACGAGGAGCGACCAAAATTTCTGACATGCCAGAAATTCATCCGACCATCCGATTGTCGATCGTGAGAGGCTAATCGCCTCTCGTTTCTCCCTGTACACTGCACGAACACTGCACGACAAACGACGCACGACAAAGCTGAAAATCGGTCCGACACGAAAATGAGTCGCACGAGTCAGAATTCGGCTCAAAATCGGACGAAAATCGCACAGTGTATGCCCGCCTTAACGCAGTGCTGTTTCACTTGCTCTAACAGTTACACTATCACACTAAACGCCATTTGAGTTGTAGAGTGCTCAAAGTCCAAAAGCCAATAGGCTATGTGCACAACCGTAGTTTAGAACTTCCGCTTTTGTCAGAAGTTGGCGTATCAGTTTCCGGTCTACGACCGGTCATCTGCATCCACTAATAAACAAAGAAGATGAGTGCTGCTGTTGTACGAAAAAAAGAGTTCTTAAACACATTTAAGTTTCTTAGCACTGCAGTGGATCTAACCTCCGTTTCACACCCGTTTGCAGTGTGTGTTGCGGTGCAGGAGCAACGCGTGCTGTTAGTGCGTTCACATAGGCTATTATGATGCGTTTTACACAGTGAATAACTGATCCGCCGCTGTACAACAAACACATACTTATTATTTTTATTTAAAGTCCAGAAGTTATGCTGCAACTTATTTTTAAAAACAAAAAGTTGTGTCAGCATTGCGATTCTTAGTATGCACGTTTAAACACAATTTAAACAATGTAAGTTACTCCATGCATTACAAGTTGCTCAAGCAAGTGGTCAAATATTTCCTATATTAAAATCGCAAATAATTTAAATTAAAACTTGAAATTGACAAAAGCAGCTGACTTGCCTTTTCTTTTGCATCTTAATTTTAAAACAATATATCTTGCATGTCACAAAGCTTATTTTTCCACTTCCACGATCGAGACGAGTTCATTCTGTCGCCTGGTTGAAGTAAATTGTAGTTTTCCTTGATTAAATGTGCATTTATGGTGAGATTACTACATTTTATTTAATTAAACGCATTTATGGTGAAATTACTACATTTTCAGGTCAATCATTTTGACCACGTTTGCAGCACAGCAGAAATAGATTCGCTGTGGAAACGATCGCTGTGCTGCTGTACCACACCAGTGAAAAGTGAAAGCCCTAACCTGTTTACATGGTGCGTTAGGAGACTGCTGTGCGGCACTTGCTCTGCTTCAAGTCGCTAACAACCATTTGAGCTTCTACTGCTTCCTGATAAACACCAACCTTCGTGCGCAGTGGCTGCACAAAATAGACATTTTGATCGACGCGCAAAAAATAATAAAAATATTAAGTATGTGTTTGTTGTACAGCCGCGGATCAGTTATTCACTGTGCAAACGCATCATAATATCATGTGAACGCACTACAGCACGATCCTGCACCGCAACACACACTGCAAACGGGTGTGAAACGGAGGTTAGATCCACTACAGTTCTAAGAAACTTAGATCTGTTTAAGAACTCTTTTTTTCGTACAACAGCAGCACTCATCTTGTTTGTTTATTAGTGGATGCGGATGACCAGTCGTAGACCGGAAACTGATACGCCAACTTCTGACAAAAGCGGAAGTCCGAAACTACGGTTGTGCACATAGCCTATACCGTAAAGGATTAGAGCTGCAGACAGTTGTGTAGGTTCTCATATTATTGCTGCGTTCACGTGCTATGGAAAATAGGATATTTTCCACTTGTGAACTGGTATTTACCAGTGTGTTGCATTCAAGTGCTTTTGTTGTCGTAATCAGTGTTGTGCAAGTTACTTCCAAACTGTAATACATTAGGTATTACTTGTTACTGTTATTTAAAAGTAATTCATTACCTTACAATATTACTGTCTCAGAATTGTAATGCGTTACATTACTCATGTATTACTTTTGTGTTACTTTCACCAAAATAACTAAGTAGTACTTAACTTTGGGGCTGTAACGATATGCAAAATGAAACCGAAATCGCGATTCGCCACACGACTCAGATCCACGAACCTACAGAATCGCGACACACCTCTTCCAACTCCAGCGTTATTCTCCTTACCGTCCAGATCCAATGCTGCCTTATCTTTAAATTAGGCTATTAGTATTATTTGAAGTTAACATTATAAAATACGTAGACCTACACCACAAAACTAGTTGAGGATAAATTATTTAAAATTGGGGAAGTCCGGCATTATGGACATGACATTTGCAGTCAAAACTTGAAATAAAAATTCTCAGAAAATACATGTATTGAAACGTGTATAGGCTATTTCCTTATAGGACAGACATTAGACATTAGACAAATATCAGTATATGTTTTATTTTTAATATTAGGGAAAAGACGCACATTCATGCGTGACAAAAAAAAATAGGAGGCAAAATATATTTTTTGTAATTCTGTTAATTACACTGCGCAAATCGGATGAGGAGGGGTTGGCATTTTAGTTTTCGTGTTCGCATTTATGAGGAAAAAACAATGTTACAGACGCGACCACTCTGAACTGGCACAAAAAGACTGCTTTAAAACTTTCACATAGTCTGTTGCCTTTAAGAAGTAAAATACACTGTAATACAACTGTAAAACAAGCCTGACTGAACATGTAAGGAGTAAAATATTACTGAAAATTGATTAGTAATGCCTTACACTACTGTGTTACAGCAAAAAGTAATATGTTACTGTAATGTATTACTTTTGTAATGCGTTACTCCCAACACTGGTCGTAATGTTGTAAAAAGATGGAGATCCAGACCAGTTATTTAGCTAAAACTATTTTAGATTGCTTAAGTCATCTGCAACAGCAAGAAAATAATTTATCAAAACTCAAAAGGTAAATAATATGCTGTATATTTTCTAGATCATGAATAGTATTTATATTTTTTACCATTCACGACTCTCGCGGTGCTCTCCACCATTTTGAAATGGTCAAAGGTTATCTCATCTCGGCAACTCGTCCATCAAAATATTCTACGAGTTGCCCAGTAGTAAATACCACATGAGGGGGTGTTCATGTGCATTTTCCGTCGGCTTTTGGTATTTACCATAATTACCATAGCACATGAACGCAGCATTAGTCTCAAACAGTCAACATATGATGGAATTTGACTCTAGATCCTTTTTTTTTTATTTGTTGAATTGGTACATTGAATTCTGCTTTCTGCTTAATACACTCCTAGCATTATGGGTGTAATGCATTACTTTTCTTTTCATTAGGTACTTTTTAATTACTTGCATTAAGTACTTTTCCTTGGAAAAAGTAAAGCATAGGACTACTAATATTTTTTTTTCTGTAATTTAAAGGGTTAGTTCACCCAAAATTACAAAAAGAATGTCATCAATTACTCACCCTTATGTCGTACCAAACCCATAATTCTTTCGGTCATCTTTGAAATCTGGTAGTTGCATTGACTGTCGATGGAGGGACCATTTAATTAAAACGAATGGTTTGAATTAAAATATATACATTTGTGTCTAAAAGATGAACAAATGTCATATGGATTTGGAACAACGTGAGGTCGAGTAATTGATGACAGAATTGTCATTTTGGGATGAACTATCCCTTTAATTACAGTTACTTCTGATGTAATTGCATTAAATCAACCCTCTATGTACACACTGAAGCTTGAGTTGCCATTGGCTAGTACATTTTTTATTTTACTCACAGGACTTTTCACATGAAATGCAAAAGGAAAAATAATTCTGCATAAAATATAATATAACATATAAATTTCAAACACTATTAAAGACAAGTAAACAGTCTGTAATAAAATAAGAACAAAGAAAATAGAATAAAGCAATAGAATAAAGATACAAATTTAAATAGCTTTTTTAAATATTCTTCAGGTAGATCTAACAGAAGTTAGATACAGATTAGGTATATTAGGTACAGAAATTCTATAATCAAATGGAAAATAACACTGCATAGATTAAAAATCGATTAATCCTTATTAAGTTATTTAGTCAAGTTTTTTTGCAGTTCTTTTGTTGTTTGATTAACATATAAAACACAGACAAGGAGTGTTTTTAATGTTAGGCTGATATCACTTTAAAACATAATGCACGGATCCAGTATACTGATAGTTACACATGCGTTTTCCATCAACTGTTTAAGTTCACAAGACGACGTGAAAGAGCTCAAATCAGTATTTGCGTCCTCTCAGATGCATGCGAGTTATCTCTCTTGTCTTCTTGAGCTTAAATGTTTAAATAGACAAGTTTTAAAAACCTGTGCACATGATCCACTTTCATGACGATGCAGCACTGGCCCGATCAAGCCAGTGACAGCTCTGTCAACTCTTGGTTTAATCCTGTCGAGCCCTGCACTTAGATCTAGCTTGTCAATTGTCTTTTCATGGCATTTGTAAAAGCCTTTTTCTTTCTCTATAACATTAAGTGCGCGCGTGTGAGAGAAAGCAACAAAGTGTGCTCTGCTCTCAGCCAAGCGATGGTGCATAAAGCTCAGCAGGCAATGAAATTTTCTGTGCCAAACTTTTTTTTTTTTCTTTTTCCTCTAACTCAATCACAGGTGACTAAAATCCCACAATTTACTAGCTTTTGGCTATTTAAAGACAGTTTTAGTCGCCTAATGTGAAAATTGGTTGCATGGGTAATTTATTTTCAATTTTATATTATTTATTTAAAATAAAAAGAGCAGTTTCTTGTTCTTTGTTCAACTGGTCGAGGTTGATGTGGGATTTAGAAAGTAAGTAAGTAATTAGTAATGCAATACTTTTTACAGAGGGTAATTAGTGCAGTAATCTAATTACAGTGTTGACGATGCAATAAGTAGCTATTACTTGGTAATACTTTAGTTTAGGGTCCAATTTTCTCTATAAACCTGTTGCCTATTAGCATGCATACTAGGATACTTGCTGTCTGGTACGTATAAATCACAAATTAATGCCTTATTCCACATGACCATATTCTACATCCTTTAATCATACCCAATCCCTAAACTTAACAACTCCTTACTAGCTATTGATAAGCAGTAATTAGGAGTTTATTTAGGCACAAGGCATAGTTAATAGTTAGAATTGGACCCTAATCTAAAGCGTGACCATGTACTTTTTACCATGAGTAACTTACCCAACACCTACTCCTAGAGAGGTCTATAGATGTTGTGAAATCATTTGAAGTTATTTTTAAATACATTCCCAGGGAGAGAAATAGCTGAGCAGCAGTTATCTGAAGTGTGCGTCCTTGAGTTGATTTTAAGATTGGATTAAGCATGCTCCAGAATTTTTACATTTTTTTTTTTTCTTGGCATTTTAACATTCCTACACTCTAAAAAATGCTGGGTTGTTTTAACCCAATTTTGGGTCAAATATGGACAAACCCGAAATGTTGGGTTAAAAATGTAATGTAAAAATTTAACCCAACGGCTGGGTTAGTCCATATTTGACCCAAAGTTGGGTTAAAACAACCCAGCATTTTTTAGAGTGTAGTGTTTTCATTGTCAAATTAAATGTAAACCATACGTCCTGCATTGCTGGAATTCTGTAGGCGATCAAATTCATTTCATTTTTTTCAGAATCTCAGATGTGATGGTAGGGAATAATTATGTAGAACAGGCTCAGAAACAAACCGCCACGTCACTCTTCATCCTTTAAAATCCCTCTTCTTATTTTTCACTCGCACAGTGTGACTTCCCCTACAAAAGTCCTATAGAAGAGCTGCTTCTCTGTGGGTATTAAAGCTGTCCTAATATGAGCTTCTTTAACAAAAAAAAAAAGCTGCTTTGTTTGGCTCCAGAGCATCCACCAACCTACCGTTATTAAGTCTGAATTGAGTGACAGACCAATTATGAAAAAAGAGAGTAACCTTTGTTGAAATTGATCCATCTGGTTGTGTCCTCTTACATTTATCTTTCAAATAATTGTGTGTGTGTGTGTTTGTTTGTATGTATACCATCTGCAGTGCAGAGTACTGCAGGCAGTGCTTTTTCAGATCAACCCATGACCCCTCTGGTGTGTATGCATAATGGATCACAATTCTGTTTCTCTATACATGGGGAAGAGCCCCAGTACAACGAGCACCTGACTGTGATGCACTTATAGAAACTCAAACCAGTGTCACTAGTCCAGTGTAGAAGACACCGGTCCCTTCAAGCAACAGCTTTGGATTTGCCAGTTTGAGTAGATAACATTTAGACAGATTGTCATGTGGCAACATTGCCATCTGGTGGCTATAGTTTCATTTGGCATTACAGACTGGGATATTTGCGGTTTGCCTTGATTGATGGCCATTTAAAGTGGCTGTATTGTTAAGATCAGAATAAGATAAGTGTCTGCTCAACATGAGGGCTTATTGTTGTGCCACAGTTACTGATTGCAGGTTTCTTATTGTTGTCGTATTTGTAGTTACAGTGAACTTGTCAAACGGTTGCTGCTCAGTTTCAAGTGGCCAATCAAATAGAAAACATAAAAAGGAATAGGAGAAAAGTCACCATCACAACAGCTTTGACATCCTAAAGGTCCTTTTTTGAAAATTTGGCTGGGAATTTTGAGATGTTTCACACTTGTTTGTTTGTGACAATGTCAAAGAGTTACAGATAAAGGTAGGATAGGCTATTATTTCCATAAACACTTTTGTATGTATCTTCTGTGGAAGTCTCAGGACCAAAAAACGTTTATCCAATCATTGCATTTGTTTCGATGATACAATCTCCTACTTGCCCTTCAGCATGTGTCCATGGCTATTATGTAATTTTTACGTAATAATATTATGTAGGTGTGCACGGAGTCTCTGCTGAAGGATTTCACACTGAAATCTTTTCCAAGTTAATTTCTCCTGTTCTGTCCGTCGAGGTAAGACTTGCATAAATAAACACATGAACACACTGGAGAGCCGCTTTATAGTAGAAAATTAAGTTGTACTTCTGATGAAACGAGACACTGACGCTGTTTTAAAGTCTATTTTTAAAATGCTGCTTAATTTTAAGCAATCTTTTGAAAGTGCTATATAAATAAATATATTGTGACTTTACTAGAGTGCCGAATTGCAGAGCTCATGCAAACATATCCACTTTGCTTTTCTTATGCTTTATTAAAATGCTTGCTGTTTTCTTAATTTCGTTGTGTGTTTATTTTGTTATTGAGAGAAAACCATGGGTCATGTATTTCAAACTTTATTTTACCCCTATAAGCGAAGAATGAAAAAAAATCTTTGCCGTGATTACATCAAGGTCTCTACAGTTTTTCCTGAACCAAAATACAAGCTTATGCTGCGTTCATTCCATGTTGTAACTCTAATTACAAGATGGCAACCGGTGAAGTTGTACCCAGAGCTGTTCACTACCTCAGACTCGGATGTATGCGTTTTTCTTGCAACACTATCAATGCCTAAATTAAACTGTAGCAGTCAGGTGGCACAAGTAAGAGCTCTATACGTTGTTTATGTTCATTATTATGGCTCGTTTCCACTGAGGGGTACGGTACAGTACAGTACAGTACAGTACGGGCCGGGTCGGGTACACCATGATCCGGCTTGCGTTTCCACCACCAACAGTACCCTTACTTGATAGGCGTGGTGTTTGCCAACGTCATGTTCGCGCGAAGAAAGCGACATAGTAAACAACAATGTATGACAGACAGCAGATCTTGATCATCTTGTTCTTGCTTCTCGGCATGTTTGTCACTAGAAACAAGCGCTGGCATTACGCGTTTCTCAATACCGAGTAGCCATTGCAAAGTCCGACTCAGGAGAATGATCCAGAGGACGCAAGTCCAGTAATTCTGCTAATGGAACAGCGCGTTCTTGAACGCGGCACTCAGCTCGCTCTGGCTCTGTGACTCCGGTTATCTCTGACTCTGTATGTTCATAGGCAACAATAAAACGAAATATGTTATAAAACACCACCCTGCTTCTTTTCGATTTCATTTCAATACATTTTAAACATTATAAAGCACACAAATGTGGTTCAGGCAACGCATAGCCTATTGATAATATTCACTGCATGTATGTAACGTTATATTTATAACAAAACTAAATATAAAACACTACCCTCTTTATAAAACACAAGTCTCTTTTCGTTTAAATTTAAAAATATTAAACATATTCCAGGCAATATGTATGCTAATGTATTGCATATCGCATTGGTACAAATGTTGCAATAAACATTACAGATTATCTTGTAATAAAGTAAAAAACTATCTCTTTTTGTTGAATTTCAGTTTTATCAATAATAGTCATTATAAAAGTATAAGTAAATGGTACAAAAAGATATACAGTAAAGCTTAAATAACAAAGAAACAATTCAGTCAGTCAAATATACAAATTCAGCGCTCAAAGATGTGAAACTTCACGTAGCCTTCTGCCAAAACTATTGGCCAGGGAACGAATTATAGATTCACGAGACCAAAGATCCCCTGTTAGGTTTATATAAGACGAACTATATCTCATGTTTAACCACTACAGAGACGTCGGAGTCAGCGGCAAACATCAGAACGACTAGCCGAGGAAAGGCTGTTCCAGGCGGGGGACACAAGCGCGAGCGCTAGGTGATCGCTTGGAATGGATCTCAGTCAAATTATCATAAATCTATAAATAAACCACAGATTTGAGCTTTAAAAAACTACTTTCTCGCCTGAAAACTCTTAAAACTACATTTCGTGACACAATAACAGTAGTATTATATTTCAACTGTATGCTTCTAATGCCCATGTAGCACGCGCGAGTGACGATACTCTGTCCACCAATCACCGTTCTGCAGTGAGTCTAGCTCCACCTTTTAGTACCCTTTCACTGTGCTAGGTACCCCAACGGAAGGGTACCCAAAAAGTGGTACGGTACGGTTCGGCTTTTTGGTACCATTCACAACTTTTGACTATGGAAACGCAAATAATTGCGTACCGAACTGTACCGTACCGTACCACTCAGTGGAAACGAGTCATTATTGTAATGTCATGTGTAGGGTTGGGAACCGAGAACCGGTTCTTTTCCAGAATCGGTTGTGTTTTTGAAAAAATACCGGAACCGTGCAAAATTCCTAAGTTTCGGTTCCGAAAACGGTTCTGATGCCGATGCGATATCATCATGTGGGCGAAGTGCTGGGAGTAGAAGACGCCGTCTTATTCCTAAATGACAAAAACTTCACCACTGAAGTTGCGGTTTGCTCTCACACGCGCTGCATTTGTCACACACAGACACACGCACGCTGCGCGCGCCGACCGCCGAGTCACTCTCTAGCCTACATTCAAATCTGTTTGGCTGAGAGAGAGAGAGGGAGCAGTTGTCGATATGAAACTGCTTTACAATCACAGTCTCAATATTTATTTGTTTCACATATTCAAATGATTTCTGTTACAGAATTAGTGAGATTATAGTTTGAGTAAACATTGACGGTAGTGGTCAAAACAGATGCAGTCCGTATATTTTTTGTGTTCAGAATTTACAAAATATATACAATGAGCGAGTGCATTATAATGTTTTTTTTTCAAACCGTGTTTTTGTCTTATCTTGAATCACTACGTAAAGCCTGTAATAAGCGTTAATACTCGGACTTCTTTAGACTGGCCGGCGGATCGCAGCTGCTGCGGAGTAGCCCAATGCCTGCGTGACTCGTCATGGACATAAACAGAGAGAAGTAGCTCCGGCAACAATGTTCTTCCGCAAGACGCATGCAGTTCTGTTTATTAACTGCTAGAGCGCCGATTTATCCAGTAATGAAATAAGTAAAGTCTTTATGAATCAATCATTCAAACCGTTTTAAAAAATAATCTGTTCTACACACATATGTGTGTTAAAGCATATACTATTCCTTTTGAGAGGGTATTCTTCACTGTTGGAGATACAATAAAGGAGAGGTCTAAATTATTATAGAGAATGCAGAATTTTTTAATTTCCTTTATATATAATTTTTTCTGTTAAACTAATTTGTCATGTACTATAAGAAATAAACACAAAAAGGATTGTGGATTTTTCTCTTACTAATATTTTTAATTGAATGGGAACCGGAACCGGAATCGTTTGGCGGAACCGGAATCGGAACCGGAACCGGAAAATTTCTCACGATTCCCAACCCTAGTTATGTGCTATGATTTAGCGCTGTCTCTCATGATGCTTTGCAGACTACTGTGCTCGTTCTTTTGGTGGAGGCATGGTTTTGGAGACTCTTCGAAGGGAGGGTGGGATCTATTGCTTACATAGGCCAGCTTGCTATGGCTAGCCTCTCTGTAATTGCCTACCCTACCTTTAAATAAAACAGGCTAACATTTTGTAGTCACAAAGACGCACAAACACAGCCATACAGGCAAACATATTAAGTGAGTCATCTTAATAACAGGAACTGATCTTGATAACAGGATCAGTTTCTTTACTGCCCCTATTAGTATGCAGTCTGATGTAATTAGTGTAAACATAAATCATCAGAGCCAATTGAAAACCATGTCACACCAAACTTCTCTCGCGGTTCATTGAAATGCTGTTGTGAACCGACACTGAGAGGCTTCAGTTAACACAAGGGAGACTAATCCTCTCTATTACAGAGAGAAGGATTGAAACCATACAGCTGAGAACAGAAAGATAAAGAAAGAGACTAAAATACAGACCAAGAAAATAAGGAAAAGAAATACTGTGAGAGATATGGACGCAAGCTGTTCTGGACCCTCTTGCATTAAAGTTCAAAGGTTTTTGATCTGATATTTTTAAGGTTTGTTTATATTGGTTTAGAAACCCTTCATAAACAAACCTTAAAAATGTTAATATTCTGATCTTTTACATAACCCACAAAGGTCTTTTTACATATTTACGTATCCTTATTGTCATTCTGGTATCAACAGCAATCTACATAATCTTATAATTATATTTCAAAACCAGGTCCAGACAAATAAGCAAAGGCCAGCCATTTGCTGAAGGACAAGTCAGCAGCAGACTCATTTATTGACCAGCTCCATGGCCCCAAACAAACACAGAGAAGTTGCAGCTCCATGGGGTGAAATGACATATCTGTGTAATCAGAAACCCACTAGTACAAATAAAAAATAGTGTAGTGGGCTTTCACCCTGGCTTCTAGCTCAATATACTGTTACACTTTATAGTATCCTTGGCTTGAAGTGGATATGCTGTCTCTACCTTACACCAGCCTATACAATCTGTTCCAGTCTGTAGCCAGCTGTCATAAGGTGTACTGTAATTACACCCCTCTGTGTGCTATCTCAGCAGTCACTGAATGTAGCTGGACTATGTCATATGGCTATGGTTATAGCTATTTTTTACTGTGTTAAATATACCCCCAGTAAAGTACTGAGGTTGAATTGAGATGCAGATAAAATAAACTTTTATTAACAACAGTATTAGGCAAAAACCCAATTTTTGTAGGGAAATTTCAATATTACTTTCATTAAATGTTGTTCTCATTGTTCTTAGTATCATACTGAACTGACCGACAGCTTCAATGATTATAAAATGAATGCTCTCTACTTTTTTTTTTTTTTTTTTTAAAGGTTTTGGATTTCATCAGACTTTGACTTCCTACTTGTTTCTATATGTTAGGGACTAGAAATGGCTAATAAGTCAATAAGTGCTCCTCTGCTGCCGTCTACTGGTTATAATGGTAATTTCATGGCTGTTTTATATCCGTGGTCTGCACCAAATTTGAATGCTTCACACTAGATCTCGGTGCGATGTTATTAATTCTGTGGCAATTTCAAACTCTTTCTCACTTGATCTCATAGCGCTGTGTAGTAACGATGTCACATGCTCAAGATATTTCTTGAATGCAACTGTAATTTCTTATCAGTTGGGTGGTGGTGGCACCAGTGCGACCTCTAACAAAATGTTTTTGCACTGGCATGAGAAAAGTTTGGGGTTGAATAATAATTATTGCGATTATTATTTGCAGTGAGTCTTGAAATGATATTTGCAATGATATCTTGAAATTTTGATTTCACCCAATTTTCTTGCTTTCATTGGAGAACACAATGCTCTAATAATCTGACATTTTAATAAAGGTGTAGCTCAGGCAAATGTTAATTGTCATAATTTACTATATCAATTATTACACTCCAAACCTGTATAATATTATTTCTTCTGTGGAACATAAAAGATCTTTTTTTGAGAAATGTCTGTTCTTAGTTGCTGTTGTTTTTATTTGTTGTCTTTAACTCTAAACATGGTCAACTTCAAAAATGTGATTATTATTTTATAGTCTTAAAACATTAAATTTGTTCCAAGTCTTTTGGATCCATTCAATCGGTCAATCTCTATTTTGTTATTTCTTTCTTTACAGGACCTGGACTCTTTGTGGTACTCCTGAATATTTGGCTCCTGAAGTGATCCAGAGTAAAGGTCATGGGCGAGCTGTGGACTGGTGGGCTCTCGGTGTGCTCATCTTTGAAATGCTAGCAGGGTGAGACCAAATGTTTATTTATATTTGAGTCTGTGTACCCCTGGAAGTTTGTAATTTACTATAGGGGGTCTACAGAGGTGTAGGAATATTTAATATTTTTATATAAACATTTTCTATTGATCGAAGTATAAATATTATATATTGTAATAGTGGTAGTTGGTGTTTTTTTAATGAATGCTATTACTAAGTTTTACCTCCCATATATATATATATATATATATATATATATAGGCTTCTGGATGGAGTGAAAGGATGAATGAGTTCAGAGAGATAGACAGGAGCTATGTTATGTAGAGATTAGAGTAGAATTTTTAAATCTATTCTTTTTCGAACTGGCAGCCAGTGTATAGATTTGAGAATCGGGAGAGATGTGGTCATATTTGCGACACTTATGAATAAGTCTGGCCACAGCATTTTGGACCAACTGAAGTTGGGCGCTTTGAGAACTCGATATATAAGGAATATATAAGGAATTTGCTTAATCTATCCGACGTGTGTAAAATGCATGACCACAGAGTTTTCATTTCAATAGTTTTCGGAGTGAGAAAGCCTTTGATTTTAGGCAGTAGATGAAGTTGTTAGAAACCGGGACTGATTACGGATGAAATGTGTTTGTCAAATTCAGTTTGTGTGGAACTTGGGTGTTCAGGCTGGTCAACAAGAACACCTAAATTCCACACACCTGGGGATAGACTCCCTGAATCAGGGCTTATACACTGAGAATTTTAATTTAAAAAATACACCACTAGAGGGCAGCAGTGGAATATCGAGCTCTGCCAAGGAACTAAACATGTCTCAGTGTTCTCTTTTCAGTGCTGTCATTATTTATCCATATTGTGATATTTATCCTTATTTGCCTTGACATTAATTCCTGCAGCCCATATTCAGCATGCACAAACTGGCATATTTAATATGCACACAGATAATCTGCTTGCTTTTACAGTATCTCAGGGGGTGGATGTGCATCTTGGAATAGACCTTGTTTACAAAAAGATTACATCCAGATTAATCTGTTATTACCAACACATGTGGGCATAAATGTGTGGTAGAACAGCATGTCAAATTTGTTGATTTGTTTCTTGATCAGCAAGTTCCACACAGCTGCACTTTGTGCATAATCTTTGTTCTTGCACAGGAAAATGTGTTCATTTTGTCACATGGACTTTAAAGCCGGTGTGAAAATAAACTTCTTCCCTCCTGGTAAAATTTTGGATGCTGTAGTGTATATCCATTCCAAACTGCTCAATTCCCCACCTGCATGTTGCTGAATCTAAATCTGCCCTAGAGCTTTCACAGGCTCTCGACTGAAGGAAAGAGTGACCCACCCTCTTCATTCGTCCCAGACTTCTTTTGAACTGTTTGCTCCTTCAAGTCAGTGAGAGAAAAAGTCCTGGTCCCTTATTTTTCCAAGAGACAGACATAGGCCTCAGCTTGGCCAGACATGCAAAAAGCTCTCTTCAGTCATATCTGAGACTGTGTGTTTGTCCGTTCGTATGTTAAAGGTTATTTGACTCTCCTTTACAATATAGCAAGATTTTGAAATAGTTCCTCCTTGGCCATCAAAGGGCTAGCAACCACAATGTAGTGACCGACCGTGTATGTGGGTGTGAGTATTTCTGTCCTAACTACTTTTAAGGATAAAATTGGTGAAAATGTCAGAGCATAAACATGTAGAATTGCATTAAAAAGCAAAAATGGTTCACAAACCATGTATTTTGAATTAAGGATTGGGTTGGGGTAGGATTGGGTATCGTTTGAATTTCAACGATTCTGATACTGCTCATCAATTCCTTATTTCGATTTCAATAAGATAACCCTTATTGCAAAAGCAAAACATTTCATTGTTGCTGAATAACATGAACAAAAATCAGCTGGCTAAAGAGCACTTAAGGAACTTTTGCCTATGGTTTAAAAATATCATTGCAGATCAACTAGCTTAACTAATATACATTTTCAAACATTATAAGAAAAATAAACAAAGCAAGTAAATAAAATACTCTAATAATAACGGAACAAAGATACGATTGAAATAAACAATGTTTTAAGATTTTCAGGTATTCAGGGACAGAAACTAATGAAATGTAAAATAACTGCACTTTATGAATAAAATATAGGCTACATTACAAATATAGTTACAAAAGTTATTCAGTCAAGAACAGAGAGTTAATTTTCTTTTAACTTTCTTTTAATTTTCTATTTCCCATGATTCATTGCGGTTTCAATTGACTAAACGGTTTTCCACTTCCTGTTGAAGTATTAGAATGCTAGTCCAGACCACACATCTATATACAATGATATATATTTTATAGATCAGTGGTCCAGACATTAGAAAATATCAGTTTACACATGCGTTTTATATTCACGGACATGACCGTTAATAAAGCGACTTTAAAACTTTCACCGAGAAACCACAAAGAAACCTTTCTGTGAATTTCGTTTTTTTTTTTTTTTTTTATTAATTGAATCTTAATTTAAATCAATGTTTCATCAACCAATTGACTGGTTTTAATAAATAAGAGGTATAACAATAGATGATCATGACGGAGGCGACAGCGCGCAAACTGGACTTTGATCTGAAACTCGGCGTAACGTTATGCCTAACCTCACAGCCCTGAGAAATATTATAGACTGCATCTTTGAAAGCAGAGGTAGACGGGTAGTCAAAGGGCTAACCAGCCTAACCTGTTAGTACTGTTCTGCAGTCGGGGTGATAGAAGCTGTCGGATGTTTGCTGGATTAGGGAGATCGTGCAATCATGCATCAGCTATCCTTTGTTATGAAGAAAAGAAAAACGTTCATTTTGTTTTTATCTGTGATTTAAATAAAAAATAACGTGATCAGATCACATTTGATGAATGTTTTTTCGATTTAGTTTAGCGATGTGAGGATGACACAATCTAAAACACATGGCAAAAAAGCATAGACCAGACTAGAACCGGAAGTTGACAACCGGAGTCGTAGTCATGGCGGCGCCCATTGTTTAGAGCAGAATAAGGTGGATAGAGAGACAGCAGCAGGAATATCAGGCTGTTGATCCAATATAATGTTACATGTATTTTCTTTGTCAACTGTTTGTTCAATTAAGACATAACTAACTGTGTTTATGAGAATATTTTGACATATTTATGTGTATATTTGTCAGTTTAAGTGCAAAAAGATGCGGAAAGAACTCGGTATGAGAAGCGACTTTCTGTGCGCACCAGTTTAAATGTAACTAGCAACTCTTACATTTCTGTTTGACTTTTCTTGCCACCATGTTAATTCACTTTAAAAATCTACATAATTTTGTCATTGTAGGATATATATATATATATATATATATATATGACAATAATAAGAACACACTACCATGCACTGTTGACTTTATTTTTTTATTTTATTCATTCAAAACATGGATCATGTGACTCTTAAGTCATGTGAAGTTAAGAAACACCTGAGAGCTCAGACCATAATTGAGCGAATCTGAGGACGCTATATGCGAAACGTGTTGTTCACTTTGTGTGTGTGTATATGTGTATATGTGTATTTATATATGTGAGTGTCTTGGTTATAATACAATAGATGTTAAAAGATCCAGCACATAAAGGCTTCTCCTTTTGTATTCTCTTTCTCAGTGGAATGTTGGCGACACCTGTGGTGTTATGTAAAAGTTTTGAGTTTTGGAATTCTACTTTTTTTCCCGTCACCAGCCACTGCTTACAGTAACACTATACAGACTAAAATGCCCCCCCCCCCCCCCCTCTCTCTCTCTCTTATTCTCCTTCACCCTTTCTCTCTTTTCCATCATCCATGAGAAGGAATAGCTACAAGTTATGCTCCCCTGGATTCTCTCTCTCTGTTTATAGTTTCCACACTCACTCAATCAATACTGTCAGTCCTGCTCGATCCATTAAGTCGAACCACCTTATTTTCCTTTAAGAAGGCTGCAGCTAGAGGTCTTTAAAGGAACACACAATGATGTCATGATTTACTTACCCTCGTGTCATAAATTAACCTAAATTACCATTTTTCTTTATTTACACTCAAAGGGAAATTTGAATGTTTTTATTTTCCATTCAATGAAAGTGAATGGTGACCAGGTGCTTCAAAAATGATCAAGCTTAAAAAATGCACTATACAAGGATAATAGAAGTAATATATATGACTGGAATATGTGTGCTATTTAAATTACAGTTATGATTTGTTATGCGTCATATGTGTCAAGATTTAAAAGGTACAAGGTTGGTCTAGGATAACACAAAGTATTAAATCTTCAATAAAATTCTACTGTGGCCATTCTGTGTAATGCTCTTTTAAGCCATCACACATGTGTCATCCCCGCTGTGCAACTCTGAGCTAATGGCTTATTCTTTGTCAAACACTGCAAGGTCGTTCTCTCTATATTTTGCTGCTGATGTATGTCTTCTTCACTGTTGACACTTGAGTTCTGTCAGTGATCTGTGCCCTCATGAGTCTTCAGGTGGTCGCCTAGTAACAGGCTCATTAGCATCTCTGACCTTATCTATCCCTCATATTTAATGGCTGTTTGCAATTCCACCTGGATTCGGGTATTAAACACAAGCTCATTGCTTGGAGAGTTGAAGGATGTTTGATGGCATGTTGGTTGGGGCGTAGCAGGACTAAACTGGAAGTATATAAAGGAGTAATGGATTACACTGCATGAGCTGGAGAATCATATACCTGACATTAGAGAACACACATGACATGGACACAAATGTGTAGAAATGACATTATACTGAGACACAGTCCACAGCAGTCATGCAAAGGCCTAAATTACACATTCAGCAGTTGGGGTCCTCCTCCAATGCTACTACTTTTGGTGATTTAAACAAGTGCAGACCAGGAATGCATCTGTGAAATTAGCCATTTTGAATGCAAAAAGACTTTATTCTTTTCAATCGCTTTAGATTACATTGTAATATTTGTATTAACTCTTTCCCCACCAGTGTTAAAAAAAAAGTTTAACTGTGGAAAAACAGTGAAAAAAAAATCATTAAGTGGCAGGGAAGCTTTGTCTCATAAATGATGGAAAATTCACCGACAGGGAGAGTTTAGCAATGTAATTGACTAGGTCTTTTATATTAAATAATTTCAAGTAACAAAGCTCTACAAAATGACTATAATAATAATAATTATTATTATTTTAAATGTAGTTAAAAAATGCTTTGTTGTCAGGATGCCATTTGGAATTATTTATTAAAAAACTTAATGCATTTATGTAAAAAGTCCCTATTAGAAAATATTAAATCAAAACTGAATGAGTAATTCTATCTTTGGTAAACCAGATTTATTTATTTGTTCATCTGACACCTAAAATCAATGCTACAAACAAAGGTGATCAGTTGTTATTGATTTTATTTTTAGCCACTATTAAATTGCACTTATATTGAGTTGAATGTCAACTTTTTTGCCATCTAGTTCAAGTTTGGTCCTTTATGGCTTAAATCACATTTGTGTTCATCTATGTGCTTGTCTTGTCTGTTGTGTCCAGGTCAGGTCTGTTAATGAATCATTGCAGAGGTTTTTATTAGACTAAGCTGACAGAGATAAAGTCTGCATTCATGTTGGGTATTTCAGCATTAAATTCAGCTGTCAATAAGATGAAGGACATCTTTAAAAACATTTTCTGCTCTCTGTCATACTGACACATCAATTGATCATTATTTTAAAATGTCTTTGTAAGCATACAAATATTTCACCAACTCTCTGGCTGGTACATCTTTTTAAGGTTTTGGGATCTTGGATTCATCACTGTCATTTAAAAATCTCTACTCTTTTGCTGTCTTTATCTATCTAAGGTATCCACCATTTTTTGATGATAATCCTTTTGGCATCTACCAGAAGATTCTTGCCGGAAAGCTGGAGTTTCCACGGCATCTGGATTTCTATGTAAAGTGAGTTTGATAAAGAAAACACAACCCAAAAAAATGACACATGCCATTTTTATTGCATACATAAAACACAACGTCTAGTGAAATCATGTCAGCATAAACAATAAATATTTCATCTCAATTTATTTATTTATTTTTTGGTTACTAAAACTTACAGCCAATTTTCATATAGTGAAATTAAGCTGAAAAGAAAAAATATATATTCAAAATATATTAGGGGTGTAACGGTACACAAAAATCACGGTTCGGTACGTACCTCGGTTTTAAAGTCACGGTTCGGTACGTTTTCGATACAGCAAAAAGATAGAAATGCCAGAGAAATGTCCTATTTGTTTAAAGAAAAAATATATTTTTAAATAAGTGTGAGTTTTCCTAGATCTTGAAATTTCAGGTTTATAAATGGGGGTCATCTTTGAAGGATGAACAAATAATGTTTTGGTCATCACATTAAAAATAACATTTAATTTATTTATATAATATTTGAATTTTGAAGTGCTGGAAAAAGATGTGTGAAGTACTTGAAAGCATTTCACCATTCCAGGCAAACTGGTTCCAGTTTGTGTTACTATGTTAAATCCATGGTGAATGTTGCTGGTCTGTGGATGTAAAGTATTGCTAGTTCATTCACCGCACAATGTTTCTCCTGGTTTCCATGACAGCGCTGTTTGATCTAATAGAGATCTACGGTTAATAACGGAGAAAAGTGAATGCTTCTCACTAGATCTCGCAGCAATGTTATTACCTCAGTGGCGAATTCAAATGTTTTCTTTACCGGATCTCTTAGCGCGGTGTGGTAACAGTGTTGCTTGATCGAGATCGGCTCGCGCTGCACAGATGTTGCAGGTCTGAACTGATAAATGATCCGTAAAGCACATAATGAGTAGTGCAGTTTCGTTCTGCTTTCATTCGCGTGCCATTTGGATGTTGCGCAACGTTGTGTTGGCCGCGCCAGCATGAATTTTGCCGGCAGGAAAAATTATCCAAGCACTCGTTCGGTTTGTATGCGTACCGAACCGGAAGCCTCGAACCGAAACGGTTCAATACGAATACATGTACCGTTACACCCCTAAAATATATAACATTTTTAAATGGAAAAAAAAAGGATAATAATATTAAATAATAATTGTCAGGTGTGGTGGTGGTGAAAGGAGCAAGGACTCAGGTGCAGAGATAATGGGTCTTTTAATGATAAAAACAAGACAAAAATGCAAACAAAACTATCCCGTAGGGGAAAAGACTTGATAACTTGACTTGATTTAACTTGACACGAGCAGAAACACCAGGTACATACAACAACGAAACAGCACAGGACTGCAGACACAAGGAGAATAAATAGGGAGAACAAACAAAGGAGGTAACAAGGGATGACAGGTGGGGCAAATAATCAATCAGCTAACGAGGGAGGACTGGAGGGCAAATGAAACAGGCAACAAGATGGGAGGGCCTAGCCAATAAACAGGAGAGCACATGGCACAAGGAAACATAATAATAATAATAATAATAAATAATAATTCGTTACATTTATATAGCGCTTTTCTGGACACTCAAAGCGCTTCACATAGAAGGGGGGGATCTCCTCAACCACCACCAATGTGCAGCATCCACCTGGATGATGCGACGGCAGCCATATTGCGCCAGAACGCTCACCGCACACCAGCTTACTGGTGAAGAGGAGACAGTGATGAAGCCAATTGGTGTATATGGGGATGATTAGGAGGCCATGATGGACACAGGCTACTGGGCAAATTTGGCCAGGATGCCGGGGTTACACCCCTACTCTTTCGAAAGACATCCTGGGATTTTTTATGACCACAGAGAGTCAAGACCTCGGTTTAACGTCTCATCCGAAGGACGGTGCTCTTTTTGACAGCATAGTGTCCCCATCACTTTACTGGGGCGTTAGGACCCACACAGACCACAGGGTGAGCACCCCCTGCTGGCCTCACTAACACCTCTTCCAGCGCAACCTGGCTTTCTCAGAAGGTCTCCCATCCAGGTACTAACCAGGCTCAGCCCTGCTTAGCTTTAATGGGCAACCAGTCTTGGGCTACAGGGTGATATGGCTGCTGGCAAGGGAGGACATAACATGAAAAACATAAACATAACATGAAAAGCCATGTGCTCACACAAAACGAGACATGAACACGCAGCTATTGAAAATGCTCATAAGCCACGTGTTCACACAAAACATGACAAAAGCACACAGCTAGTGAAAACACAAGCTGCGTGCAGCACAAGACAATAACTACATGAAAAAAGGCACAGACAAGACAAAACAGGAATGTCAGGGCTCTGTCACAAAACCAAGAATTAGACTAGACAAAGATCTAGTCTAGTCAAGTGAGTTCAAAGATCACTTGTGACGGCAAGGCAAATATTATGAGTGAGATGATATAAGCAGCGCGAGCGCGACCGACCAGATCTGCCTCGCGCATGCGCCAAGTATGCACATGGTCATTGCGACTCCCCACCCTGCCTTCACGTTGCCCACTAACTGCACTATGAATACTTCGACCTCGTCTAACACACCCAGTGATAATAGACAAAGTCTCCACCACAATAATGTTGCCACGATTGCAGAGAGGCTGTGATAAAATGGCTCTCTCATACCAGCTCCGCTTTTGATCGCACTGATTCAATGCGCTCTAACTCGAACATGTTGTATAGAACATGATGTTTTTGAGTCTGAGATGAAGTATGACATGTCTGCCATCCAGTGAGGGAAGGTCGAACGATTTGTCGGCCATAGACAAATAGGCCGTTTCATTCAGTGCTGCATCTTGTCGAGTAAACTCGACCGTGACGCCTAGAGGGTTAAAATGCAACAATATTTTTTTCTATTCAGTGATAACATGCTCTTTCTTTCCAGCAAAGGGTCCTTGATATGAAAAGGTTGGAGACCCATGTTTAGGCTACGTTCACACTGCAGGCTTAAACAACCCAATTCCGATTTTTTTTTTTTTTTTTTTTTTTTGCCCCCTATGCGACCTGTGTCTGATTCTTTTCAAATCTGATCATGAAGTCTGAACGACACATCCGATCTTTCAAATGCGACCCAGGCCACTTGGGTATGTGGTCCAAATCCGATCTTTTGAAAAAATGCGACTTCAATCTGAGCGGCCAGGTCACATGTCTCCACCTGCACGTCATTGATATACAAATGTCATAATTCTGCGTTGAAGTAGGTAGGAATTGTAATTGTGGCTGGCTCTGTTGTTATTAAAATAACTTTAATATTGCTAAACAAGCACCACTGTAGACATCCATGTTGGGGCGGCAGTGGCTCAGTTGTTCATGTAGGTTGTCTACA